>CM017441.1:5527103-5647907 GCA_007726485.1 Eragrostis curvula | reverse complement strand
CGGTGACGGCCATGGTGATGTACTCGCGGGCCCGGGTGCCCCGGAGCCGGAAGCTAGCACAGCCGATTGGGACGGCGCGCGGATTCCCTTCCGCGTCCTTCTTGGTCTGGAGCGCGAGGGTGAAGAAGTACTTGAAAAGGTGGAAATGGGGGCGAATCTTCAAAAAACCTTCGCACAGGGCGACGAAGGCGGAGATGTGCTGGATGGAGTTGGGGTTGAGGTGCTGCAACTCCAACTTGTAGTGGTGAAGCAGGCCGCGGAGGAAGGGAAGAGGCGGCATGCCGAAGCCGCGCTCGTGGAAGGAGCGGAAGGAGACAATGTAGCCGTCCGGCGGCGACGGGATCCTCTCCTCCCCGGGTACCAGCCATTCCCGCTCCGCGGTGAGAGGCATCAGGAGGCCGCGCGCAACCAGGGCATCGAGGTTCCCCTTGGTGCTGTTGGACCGGCTCCAATCCGCCATAGCGAATGCGAGCGAGGGACGCGGAGCGACGGCGAAACGAAGGGAGGTTGGAGAGCGAGCGAGGCGAGGAAGACGAAGCGGTTTGCGCAAAGGCGAGCGGCGGTGGATGCGAAAGGTCGCGAAAACTTGGTAAGACAAATGAGGTTGGGCTCATCCCCCTTTTATAGTTATCGCGTTCACACGGCGCATCGTTCCCCGCGCCTCCCCTGTTTCGCGATCTAACCGGTGCAGGTGCCTTAAAAACCGCCATCATGGCCTGCTCCACTACTGCACGAAGACAGATCGTGGCCTCGATCCGCGCGGAAGGCGAATCGTCGCGTCTCCACGACGCACGATGACGGCCCAGGCGGGCTTGGAATCCCGGCCAGGCCCACAGGTAATAAAGGCTAGGGGCTGAAAACGCCCCGACGGCCCAGTTTCCGGCCCAGGAGTTCGAAGGCCGGCCCCGCGAAAGGGTTCGAACGGCCGCTCCAGGGCAAAACTAAGTGAGGGGCCACCAAAGAGGGGTCCCCAGCGACCGTAACCCGTACACCGTAGTACAATGGGCCTCTGACGGTAGCGTCCGAGTCTGAGTCTAAAAAACCTCGACCTTGATCTCCCATCGAGGGAGGGCATCGAGCCCACTGACTCCGAGCGAAAGGAGTCGGCGATCGAAAAAGGCAGGAACTCGGATCTTAATGAGGCCGACTCCAGCTAGTCTCAATCGGATCCCCGCGAAGGGCAAGCCGAGGCCTTCACTCGGACACACCCGTTTGCAGCTTAAACGAGCACCACGCATCGAACCATCGAGGAATGACGTGGCCGGCTCATGCGTGTCCCGTCTTACCGTAAAGACGCGCGGATACGGACGAAACAAAAAGACGAAACGACCCTCGGACGGATCCGCGCATCGAGCGAGGACCCGGGGGCTCGCATTCGCAAACAATGACCTACTGCGTGGTCTCGGGAAAACCTTTTTTGTCACCCTCGGCACAAGTAAACCACTTGTACCGAGGCTCGGGGGCTACACCCGGCGGGTGCGCTCGCGCGCACCCACCGGTAGGAGTAGTACGAAAATACCCTCGGAAAGACAACGACAAGCCTCGACGGCGACCACGACCCCCGGCCGCCGCCCAGGCTCGGGGGCTACTGACGGATACCCAAATCAGGGTATCCTGATCTAGGATACTTAATCCTGCTAACCGTCTCAGCTTAGTTGTGTAGGGCCCACAGGAACAGGTACACGACAACAGAGCGCTCGAGGGGCCCACGGCCGACCCCGAGGACACATACAAGTTCCGCCTCGCCCGACCCCCAGTCGGGCGGGCCCACGACTTCCGCCCCGCCCGACCCCGAGTCGGGTGGGGTCCACAGACTCCGCCTCGCCCGACCCCCAGTCGGGCGGGCCCCGAACTCCGTCTCGCCCGACTCCCAGTCGGGCGGGCCCACAAGCCGCGCTTCGCCCGACCCCGAGCTGGGAGACTTCGTCGAGAAGATTTTCCTCTGGCAAAGAGGACAGGCATTTACGACGAGTAGCTGGGGAGCCTTAACTCTACCCAGCAACTCATATACTTGCAGGCACGCGATTTGACCTGCACAGTGACACCCGTCCCATCTCGCGGCGCCGCCTGACACCTCAAGTACAGCAACGGGATGGCTACGGCATCATCATCACCCTGAACAGGGACGAAGACCGGACCGGCGACAAGACGGCCGCGACAGTCTGGGTTGACACCTCGACCACCTGCCCGGCGACCAGGCTGACAGGACGCCGCCTGACTAGAGCCACAGTAGCGGCTAGGGATCAGACTAGTGCGGCGCGTAGCCACGCTGCCCACAACCCGAAAGCCCCGTTCCCATTTGTAAACCGGTTCACTCCTTGACTATAAAAGGAGAGCTGGGTGCATGAGGATGGGGGACGAATCGATCGAGTCCGAACAGATATACAACACACACAGACGAAGAGGCTTGGAGTCTTTCTCCTCCCTCGCCAACACTTGTAGCTCCCCTCTGCAAGTCGAAACACGAACCACCCACGAACTGGACGTAGGGCATCGATTGCCTGAACCAGTATAAACCTTGCCTCTCTCGCAAAACCTTCACCATCACAGAAGACTGTCAGGCGCCGTAGTTACAAATTTACTTGTCGGCCGGTTTCTTAACACCGACAAGTAGTTTCTCAATTATATGACATTTAGGACAACAAACCTAAGTTAATTTAAACTAGCTAGATCGGCTGTCTTAAATGTCTTACATTTAAAAAATAGAGGTAGTAGGAACCAATATAAGGAAACAAGTCTAAAGAAACAATAACTTCAGTAAAATTCGACCCAACACGTTGTCAAGTTTAACAAGCGCAGCTCATAGCAGTCTGCCAGTTGGAGAAGCTAATTTTACTAAGTTAACCAGATTATATTACAGATCCTACTCAACCTAATACCAAATTAACTCGAGCCTCTATCTTGAGTTTATGCCCTGCGTCGCCCTGCCAGTGATCAGCAAAAACCACACGAGAACATTATTTGTTACTCCTGTATATTTAGCTAGCACACAAGCCCACGCGCACAACCTATTGATTTTGATGCCCACACACAGGCAAAGCTACGATAATGACGCCAATTATTTGGCAAGCCCACGCTTTGGCGAGGTGAAAGCAGCCGACAACCAAGTGAACACTTTATCTCCCGGTTGACTTAGAGATATGGAAGACAAATGTATCTTTTTCAATGCAAAAGCTTTGCATGCCATTTTGTTAGAAAAGAAAATCTCAAAACCAGTCAATTTTAAATTATAAAGCGTGTGAAACCTAACTACATCCAAACATTAGGCTGTAGTCTGTGTTAAAAGTTAATTACTAAGTGAAGGATAACTATTAAGGCCTCCTATGTGGTTGTATCATGGCCAAGGAGCCATCAACCCTTACACGCCGGCTTCCTTCCATAGCTCCATTTCATCTCGGGTTGTACTGAAGAGGCTATCCATGGAAAAGTAATGAAGGTGTCTAATAGTATTACGAGCATGAACGCCGAATTCATTCCAAACATATTAAGGTTGATTGTCAAACTTTGAAACGCCAAATCTTAGTCGTGCTACGGTTTTTCTGATAGGTGTTTGGTTCTTTACTACATTGTTGTTTGCCACACTGATACCCCGCATGTCATATATGTATAGCTTCGTCAAACTTTGCCACACTTTTGGTAAAGTTTGATAAAAATGTATGGCAATGTAAGGTAAATGAACCAAACATGCCCTAAACCGAGCTACACAAGTTGTACCGACCAATCAACTAATCAAGCATACAAAACTCGAATTCACCCCAAGCAACTTTGAAAACTTTGCCCTCTCAGAAAAGATGAAGCCAGGTCTCCCAACCATGCTCTGCACATGACACGTATGGAAGCATTTAAAATGGTTTCCTGTTGGAAGGCACCAGGTCCCGTTCCCCAATGATGTCCAGCCGCTGTCAACCCTGCAAGGAGAAGGGAATGGAAGCTTGCGCATGGCCTGCATCCGATTTGAGGTTTGACTTTGGATCGGAACCCATTGATATTCAGCCACTCGTGCACCTCCCGACGCAGGGGTCTCCCTCTTGCAAACTCCAACGCCATTTACGCCCGTTTCTCAGTCTTCCTTGCTCGTGTCTCCCTCGCTCATTCCTCCACTTGGTCAACCACACATTAATTTTTGTTCTTGGTTTGCTCGCGGCCTCGGACGTGTAGGCAGCTTCACCGGGTCGTGTTCTTGATCGCCAGATACTCGGTGCACACATGGGAAAAGTCAAACATGAACATTTAGCCGTAGCAGGGCATGTTAACATACACGTACGCTGATTATTTGAGATAATCCTTGGTCACACGGCGACCTGTAGTTTTGACGTGCAATTAATCATGCATTACGGCTACCTATCGGATCATTTTAGCACATCGAGGTGAGGCGCACGTACCAAATTTTGGTTTTACTAGTCTCGGAGCGAGCGGATGCGCATGGCGCGATTCCCCCAAGAAACCTCATCTTTCTCTAACCCCTACTGCTCTCCCTGTCCAAACTCCACTGCTTATATATATGTTCTTCCTGGTTCTGTTGGCCACGGAAGCAAAGCAGCAACTGAGAGAAGAAACTAAGCTAGGGAGGCAGGAGATCAGATCAGAGCAACAGCATCAGTTTCTTCCTCTGGGTGACAAGATGATGCATGGGAGAAGAACGGCCATGGCGCTGGCCTGTCTTCTGTGCCTGTCTCTGCTAGTCCAGGACGTTCAAGCCAGGAAGCTCTTATGGACGGCGCCGGAGAAGCAAAGTCATAATCCTGCCACAAACAACCCGGTGAGCATCTCTCTGAATTTGCCTAATCTGTTCTGGTAAAATTCTCTCTGAAACAGCACCGTTGCAGCAAAACGAATGCTTGTTTGCCATGCTTGCTACATTGCAAATGTAGGAGTGTACCGAGAACTGAGAACATTAGATATACTGCAGTATATTGTCTCTGACTCTGTTCTTTGGGGACAGAGTGCTGTTGGTATCTTAAAAAGCATGCATCCTTAAGCTAGTGTGATAACGTTTGCTTGTGTTGAGAGCTTTGCGGGCAATAGCGTGGGAAGTCGCTCCTGATACATATGGCACCTGGAACAGTAGCACCATTCTTGATGCAGCCGATAAAAATCCACATGCACATCATATGCATACACAGACCATATGATCGTGGCCCAAGCACAAGCACGTTACCCTCCTCGTTTTGACATGCGATTGGGTGACAGAATAATTAGTACCATCTGTTAGTAGTTGTATACCTTAGCGGTAATAGATGGGGAAATGATTGGTGTGCTGTTTGCGGAATAATCTGCAGGAACCATGCAGTGGCAGGGGAGGGAGCACAGGAAATGCAGATCAGGGCCAGCAAGTGCAGTGTGACCCATCGAAATGGGCAGAACTCCACACGGATTACATCTACACCCAAGATATCAAACACCATCCATAAGCTGTTCCAGCAGCTAGCTAGCTCATTATATTTAGTATCTGCGAATCTTTTTCTTCTTCCAGTTTTGTTTCAGTATCCATCACTGTTGAGTATATGGGTGTATAATTAGTCAGTAAGCAGTAGTATGTTGGAGCGATAGTTCAGTTGGTGCTTGAATAGGATTTTGGCCCTTATGCCTGCTGTTTAGTGTACGGGTGTATAATTAGAAATGCTAGTTACAGCAACCTGCAACAGCATCCATGTGTCCTTGTAATTTATCCTTCGTTCTCCCAATCTTTCAAATTTTCCGGCACTTATTTTGTTCCGTTCTGTGAACAATGCTGGAAATTTCTTTTGAATGTACTCATCCAGGTAGCTGTTGTTGGTTTGGTTTGTTTCCACAGATCAAAAACTAGAAAACTATGGTATGTGCAGACATCGATCCTTTCTTGGATAAAGATGAATATATTTCATCAAGATGATACTGTATCCAGTAGTGACTCACATCGAACGCCTTGAATATTTGGACGTTGTTTACCGTTTTCCTTTTGTTGGTTGGAGCTGTTTTGTAATAACAGACAGTTACATGTATAAATCGATGCAGAAGCTAGAATATTAATGCATATTCTCTTTTTATATAAAAAAATCGAACGGCTTGCTGTCTATTTATTTTCTTTTTATATTGTTTTGGACATACTATTCATTTCTATGTTTACAAGAGTGGAGGCCAATCAGACTCGGATGATGACATGGCTAGGTTCAAAGGCCCAGCCCGTACACCATTTCAGCCCATAAGGCCGACTTAAAGCGAGAATGTTGCAACTAGGGTCAGTTTGGATGTCTTGCTGCGGCTTGCCTTGCTCGGCTGGTCAAGATCCAATGCGTTTGGATATCTGACAAGGTTGCCTCAGGGCCTGTGCGGGCAAGATTTTTGCTTGCTGGTGTAGGAGAGCCAATTCCACTCTCCGGGTCTGGCAAAGCTTTCCTCGCCTGTCCAGGCAAGGCAAGGCAAGCTAGCTGGGGAACCAAACTGACCCTATCTTCTTCTGTGAACTCTCGTACTCTCCACAGTAGCTGTTTAAGAAGATGCATTGAGCACACCTGTGATGAGTGCAATGTGGCGTGTTCGTTTACTTTAGTCCTAAAGTTTAGTTCAGAGAATCTTGCTATTTAAGAGTATTAAATAAAATTTAATTACAAAACCTTTTTACAGATGGGTACTAATTTACGAGACGAATCTAATGAGCCTAATTAAACTATGTTTTGCTACAGTGATGCTACAGTAACCATCGTCTAATCACAGCTTAATTACCCTTATTACATTTGTCTCACAAAGTAGCCCAGGTTTCTGTAAAAAGTTTTGTAATTACACTTTATTTAATACCTTTAAATAGCAAGAATTTTGGCCTAAACTTTAATCCTAAACAAAACGAACACGCTCCGGAGGACGGACGTAACACTTCTTTTGGCATGTTATCATGATGGTGTTAACACCCCTATTCCATACAGTACCTGTTAGACCGGAGGACGGACGTAACACTTCCTGGAGCAGCAATGCGCTATTTGTCTTCCTTCGAATCGATCCTTTGCCAATATTTCCCCCCTTTATAAAAAAAAAAAAAAAAGCGAAAGGGTAAAGCATTTGCGAGTTGCGACCTTCCGTCAGCCCAACCCACACGTGTGGTCATTTCACCTCACCTGACGCAGCGTCGACACGCGGTGAGACCCCGTGCCCGGGCATAGTCGGCCTGAGGCTCTCGCGAACCATGGCAACGTGGCCGCCGTCGGCGCGCTCATGCCAAGCGTGAGTACGTCGTCCGGGGCGCGCTCCGAGTCAGGAGCGAGTGCTGTGCACTGCAGCGGCATCACGGCCCGGAAATGGCCGAGAGATAACGCGCGTGGGTGTGTCGACACGATGTGTCAGTGTGATGGCAGACGCCCTTCAAATGCTCGTGGAAATGCCCGGGCCAGTGATAGTGCATCCACGCGTAGCTAGAGCCTAGCTAGCAATGAGGTGTTAACACTTTGCTGTTGCAACGCCATCGTTTGTCAAATAACAGTGTCCGAGTGATAGATTAACTGAGGCAAGGCATGTGCACCGGCGGCCCCGGTTGAAAAGATGCCTCCTGTCCTGTCTCTTCAGCCGGGAAGGGACTCCAGGGAGTGACGGTATATGCGCATAAACGGAGGGGATACTTCAAACTCTTCGGCAGATGCCATCGACCGATCACTTTTCCGGCTCGAAACCTACGGGCGAGAATCGAAGCTTTGGCGCCAACAGGAACAGAGACAGAGGCAGAGCGCCACCAAAGCGATCAGTGCTGCTCGTCCAAATTCCAATTGGATTTGGGCCCTGTTCGTTTCTTTTAGCGTTAAATTTTAGAGGCCTCTAAACAAAGAGAACCTAGTACTAAATAAAGTTTAATGACAAAACCTTTTTACAGATGGGTACATCTTTACGAAACGAATCTAATGAGCCTAATTAATCTATGTTTTGCTACAGTAATGCTACAGTAACCATCATCTAATCATGGCGTAATTACCCTCATTAGATTCGTCTCGCAAATTAGACTAGGGTTCTGTAGTTAGTTTTGTAATTAAACTTTATTTAATATAATTTATTTAAAGTTTAGACCTCTCTAAAATTTAAACCTCTGCGTCGAACACCCTTCCTGTTTAAAAAAAGCGCAAAAGCGAAAAGGTTTGGGTTGGATGATCTGACGCGAAACTACTCAGCGTTCTCATCATCCCTTCGCCCTCCATCGGCAGCTACTGCTAGCTAGTGTGTGTAGCATAGCACTGCCATTGGCTCGTTTTGGAGGCATCATCACCAGCTGGGTGATCACGGTAGTAGTAGGCTGCATGCACACTACTGTTGCAGCAGAGGAAAAGCTCCAAACTGGGTCCGAATATTCGGGGGGATGATGCTTCCAAGTTCCCAAACGTGCCAGAGGCCGTGCGTGGCCTCTGCGCACAAACACGCACGAGGAGGCCGTGGCCAACATAAAGGACCTCGGCGAGTGGTTTTGTTTCAAATTTGGAAAGGTTTGTGTGGGCCACCGTACAAGGTTTTCTTCAACACTTCTGTTGAACTCTATTTGTTCTGATACAAGTACAACCATGATCATGTTAAATTCACAAGTGTGCAGTCGAACTAAACAAGCTACCTTGCAAAAGATCAGAAAGATAGAAAAAATGAAGGCATATCGGCAAAAAGTTGCGGCCTGGACGGACGGACGGCGCCATTGGGGGAGTCATATGCTGGAGGATATTCTGCACGGCAATGGAGAAAGAAAGGCGTTGATACTGTAGTACGTGCATTGGTGGAGGCAATAATCATGGCGGCCATGGCCAGGGTCCAAGCTGCTCCTCCCCTGCCTTCCGCGGTTTTGGCTTTGGCTCATGACTCGGCCCCCACTCGATCCTAAAAGCCACGTCTCACTCCTCGCAAAAAAAAAAAAAAGCCACGTCTCACGGCCAAGCTCGTAGACTTCGTTCTCGTGAAAAAGTTGTTGCGCGCACTCGCCCCAGGCGCCGCTTCCACTACCAGCAGATGATGCTACCTGTACCATGGTAGTACAACACTACAACTATATCCATGCGAGTACAATGTACGTTATCCACTCAATAAAATGCATGCTATCTCACCTGAATCTCAACACATATTTTTGGTTTCTTATTCTTACAAATAGAACGCTAACAAAACGGTAGAGAAATGTGCGTACATAATCCGTTCAATTGGAACGCGTGAATCTCACATTTTTCAGTAGGATTTGAAATCTGTCCAGCTGCGCCTTTTGAACAAAGAAATGAAGAAGGTCGTTTGAAAAAGATCACAGAAGAAATCTTTCAGTCTATGAACATAAGCTCGCTTTTGCTACTACTACTCCGTAGTAGTACTAGTACCCTACTACGCGTAGTATTTGGCGGCTTTGTGGCAGGTGAGATGACAACATGGTGACGAGGAGAGAAGGCAGCTGGGCCCCGCGTGACTAGGAAGCTCCAGAGAGAGGAGACAATTTTCCTGCGCGAGCGAGCGAAAGCGTGACGGCTCTCGACGCGCTCGAGGCGCCGCTTCCAGGCTAGCCGCAACACTAGCGAGCGCCTCTTTTGGAAAGTAGCGGGCTGGCTTGACTTCCACTGTTAATCATATTGAACCTCTATTATTCTCACTTTCTTTGTTTCGTTTTTCTCCTTTTTCCTTTTCCGAGAAAGGATATATCGGTCCAGTTGTCCACTCAGGAAGGGGAGAAAAATGTATACTAGAATTAAGGAACTCAAGAACAAATCAATCAATCATCAGTCACATTTTAAATTCACTGACTTCGAACAAGGAATATTGGTGTTCTCATCAAATCGGAGAAGATATATGGAGCATACATACTCAAAGCGCCTTTGCTAAAAGGGGATAAAGCAGCGACCTTAGTATAGTTCCTGTTGAGGTTATCTGTTGGATTATTACACGGGCAAAGCGTATGACTGACCTCAGTTGCAACTTGCAAGCCTGCAACGTATGATACATACTCCTCTAAACATGACGACATGATATTAGATTCGAAGAGAAAGGCCTTTAGCACACTCTTGTTAATTCACATGTTGCACCAAACGAACCAATCTCGGTGCGTTTCAAACGATCCATCATCAAAAGCTTGTTTACCACCGGATTAGCAACAAATCAGGTGAGTAGCAACAACCAAAAAGGTAGCAAAACCGGATATTTCGAGAAGAAGTGGTGGCGTATTAATAAACCGGCACTACGGCATTGGGGTGCAAATAAGTGGAAGCACTTGAAAGTTGCTGTAGCTTTTGTTTTGAAACCGCGAACACTTTGTTTGATAAAGTGGCGTAACGTACGTAGAATACTCGTTGCATAAACTCTACGCGAACGTGTCGCCACGCAGTGCACTCTGCTATCTTGGTGTCCTTGCTAGCTGTCGGTTTCTTCCGGCCCGTGGATTTGGTACTCGTCCACGAGTGGCATGCATGGCTTCGGTTATCTGAATTTATGTCTTTTCTTTCTCGCGAATAAACAAATTGTGATTCTTTTGTAACGGGGCAAATTGAGAACGCTTAGTACTAGTAATAATAGTCTCCTGCTTTGCCGGCTGTCCTGATCTCTGTTGTGTCATGCGTATCTCTGCTCTTTAGTTTAAGAGCCAATTGAAGTCCACTTTGTATTGCGTTCGCTTTCCGTCATGCATGCACCTCTCAGTACTGTACTACCGAGCCGATCGTTTTACTCCAGGACCGGCCGGCGAGACCGCTCTTCCTAGTCATTTGGCACCAATTTTCGTCAGGAAATGCAGACATGGTTTGGTCAGTGCAGCATGACTCAGGGGAAGCAGAGACTCGTCATGGGTCGCGACGATGGTTGATGACTAGGATGTCACGATGTTCTCATATGATATCACCATGAGAGAGACGTCTGTTCGTTCTCATATGGTCTCGTCTCACGGAAACTGGAGGACGTGCACATAATTGGACGAACAGAACAGAATGATGATGCGGCCAGCAGGAAAATTGCGTGCGAACCAAGCACAAATCGACAACAGGATCCAAGATTTCATGGCAGCCGTACTCGTTTATTGAAGCCAGCCGTAATGAAGCTTGCCGAAACA
Source organism: Eragrostis curvula (assembly GCA_007726485.1). Classification (NCBI taxonomy): domain Eukaryota; kingdom Viridiplantae; phylum Streptophyta; class Magnoliopsida; order Poales; family Poaceae; genus Eragrostis; species Eragrostis curvula. Next base: position 5,636,899 of record CM017441.1, on the reverse strand, counting down.
AACCAAACCAAACTTCAACTCGTTTCACAGATTTCAAGCCGCCACCGCCGGCGGCAGCTGGGCACGCGCCCACGCACCGAACTCTCTCCACCACCACCAACAAACAACAACTCCGCAAAACACAGAAAAGAAAACGAAAACCTCTCGGCAAAATTGGCCCCGCGCCGCCGCTTCTGGCGACACGGTTGGCTAGCCACGCGCGCGCCTAGCTACACGGCGCCGTCGTCATCCCGCTCGGCGCCGCCGCCGACGTTGGGGGGGACGAAGGCGAGCGGCTTGGCGCTGGCGAGGAAGGACGGCGCGTGGTCGCCGGCCATGATGACGACGACCTTGGGCTCCCTGTCGAGCGGCACGAGCACGCGCACGGACGCCGCCTCCTCGTCGCCGGCCGCGGACCGCGAGGAGGGCTTGCGCCGCGTGCAGATGAGCACCACCAGCGCCACCGCGATGAGCCCCATCATGAAGGCGAACCCCAGGAACAGGTACGGCGTCGGCGTCCGCCACAGGCTCGGCCGCCCACCGCCGGCGCCGGCGCCCATCATGTCCGCCGCCACGCCGCCGCCGTCTCTCCCCGGCCTCATATCTCTTCTCTCTGTGTGTGAGTATTTGTCACTCTGGCTTCCGCTTGCTGGCTTTGCTTCTGTGTGTGTGTCACTGTGATTGCTTGGCTTGTTTGCTGCGAATGAGAGAGGTGGACGGGGACGGGGAGGGGTTTATATAGCAGAGGCCGGGAGGCCGTGGGCACTCGCTGGCTTGGCCCCGGGCCCCGGCCAGGTGGTGTGTGATGCACTGGCGCTGCTGCTGCGGCTGTTTTTTCTTCTCTTATTTTTAATTGTTATTTTCTCGGCTCTCTTGCGGCCCACCTGCTGCATGCAGAGGACTGCCGCTGGGTTTGGCCGGCCGGAACGGTGGTGAAGAAGCTGCTGGTTTTGCCTTTCTCTAGCGAGACAGGTGGGGACTGGGGACGCCGAACCGGGGATACGAATATGTGTGCAGACATGCATGCATGGAGGGGCCTTCCTGGCAGTGTACAAGTGGTAGTAGTGCCACTCTGCGGCTAATTACGGTTCAAAAGTTTCCGCGGATCATACTTCTTCTGTTTCAGAATATACGTAGTTTTGGTTATGTACAATATATCATAGCATATTCTATGTACCTAGACAATTGGTAATGTACTACATTTCATAGCATATTCTATGTATCTAGATAAGTGCTGCGTACATTATGAAACTGATGGAGCAGTAGTTTAATAGTGTGAAGAGATTTGAGAAGCGGATACTCGAATATGCTTGCACTCACGCAGGCAGCAATGATGGCCATGGCCGGGGTAAGCCATGCGGCGTCGTAACGGACAATTAACCAGGTAAGTAGGCGTTCATGCGTGGGGTTAAAATTAAAGTGGGTTCATTGAATCTAGTCAAGTGTATCACGCCGTGCACCGAGACATACTAGAGCAGAGCACAATCGGCCTAGTAGTGCGATCTCCGTAGGATCGGTGTGGCGGTGTGACCTCGACCCGTGCGACGATCGTGCTCGGTCTGTAGCAGCACGACGACGACAGAGTTTGCATGCATGCCGCTCTCGGGCGCGTCGGTAACCTGCAGTACACTGTAATAGGAGTACATTGTACTACTCCACGACCAAGCCATGGTACTCGTCTCCTCTTCGAACAATAGAGTACTCCAGCTAGTGTACGTGGGCCGGGGAGCTTAGCGTTGCGTCAGCGGCGAATGCAGCAGGAGCAGGCGGTGGCGTTTGCCGCGTTCCCGACTCGCAGCGAAGAGCAACCTAGTGAACCTACTATAGCTTGTGTAGCATGAGATCTTGTAGTGACGAACGCAGTATACGAGCGCGGGCAACGGCTTCAGAGGTCAGATATATACATGGATCATCTCGCTCCATCCGCCGGGGACCATGCTAGCTCGTCGCCGACCCGGTCCCCCTCGCAGCTGGAATCCGCGATTCCTTCCTCCAGCTGGGCAGACCAGCGTTGCGTGCACCACCTGTCCTGTGCATCGACCAGGCATTCGTTCGCCATGCAGGTGCCGTCCTGCGTGTACTAACCTATGGTACGTTCTCGGGCTCCTAGCTAGCACTGGCGTTGCGAGGTGTCCGCGCCGCCCGCGATGATTGATGCGTTTCGTGTTGTGCTTTGCGTTCTCTCCGCGTCGAACCAACGGCTGCATGCATTCTCATGCGCAGACCGTAACGGAACAGAGCACAGAACAAGAGTTTGCTTCCAAGGAGTGCACGATCGAAACACGGCCACCAAAAATTGCCGCCGCTGCGCTAATATCACAATCGCGCGCCGTTCGTGCGCAGACGATTTAAGTTGCACTCGTATTACCCGTCCGTCCCTCTGATCTGACACCGGCCCGGGCGGCGGCGTGAAAGACAATCAAGCAAAGCAGAGTGTGAAAGCCGGCCGGCGGCGTGGTCAGGCCGTCAGTGAAGTTTTTAACTTTTGACATCACATTGTCCACTCAAATAGACATGAACTCGATCCTGGTGTCGATTCCGTGGGCTCTTTGCGAAGATTAGGCGCTTCATTGGAGTGGAGTGGTGGGGGGCACCCATGGCCCAGGGAAAAGCGGCGCTGGGGGAAATTTAATTAAGCACGACTTTGTTAAAGTTAATAATCATCCTGCAAGTGAAGAATGATCCGGGCGCTTGATGCCAGATGCTCCGAGTTCAGTTTCAGTTCAGCCGAAAGTATCGAATGTTACTCGATCGCCCTGGCTCTTCAGCTACTCCACGAGAGAGGGGTTCATTGGATTCTTGATCACTCTTCAGAAAAGGAACTGCCTTTTGACCGCAAGGGAGCTCATGATCGACGGGATAGGAAACAAAGATAAGCCGGTGTTTAGACTCGGTCGAACAAGGCCGTCAAATATCGTCCACCAAAGGGGAGTGGTATAGAAAAAAAGAACCCTTAACTCGTGAATTTAAAAGTTACTATCGTGCAACGAATTCACGGCGAACTAGAGGTGAGTGGCCGCTGCTTGGTTTGGCTTCGGTTCGGCTTGAATGGTGAAGCAGCTGGTTTTGCATTACGAGAAAGGTGTGCGGTTGAGCAGGCTGGCACCTGGCAGCATAGTCAGCGGAGCAGGTGGTTGTGGCGTTTCCGGCTCGCTACATTCGCATTCAATTTCGGGATCTTGGCGCTGCACGCACGCACGCAAACATGTGCGGGAGCTTCTCGTGCCTGCGCGCACGCAGCGCAAGGCATGACGTCCCCGTTCCCGTGCGCCGGCACGTACGCGTACGCACGTGCGCGCGCGCGCGCGGGCGGTGGCCTGCGCTTCGACGCAAGCGCGTGCGGCCAAGCGCGACTCTCTGTCTGTTCCAAATGCATGGATCTCGCCGCTCGCCGCCTCGCCTGGCCTGGCCACACAGCTACCTGCCGATTCCAGCGGGCAAGATTGATCGATGGCCGTTACGCCTAACATATATAGCTGGACTACGTATATATGTTCCTGCCGTGTGCCGTGCCGTGTCCTGCGTGTACACTCACTAGGCCTGGAGCAGCGGTGGCATTGCTAGGACTAGTTCCACCATGCATGCACGGTGAGTGATGGAGGCGTCTCGTGCTCTATTTCCTCTCCGATGCACATAGTAACAAAATCGGGTAAAAAGCTAGCAGGAGTCGTCAACATGGCGCCACTCGCGCGCGTGCGTCGGCGGCGGGCATGCAGCTGCTAATATAATACTCGCGCGCCGCGCCCCTTCTTGGTGCATGTCCGGCCGGCCAAGCCAAGTTGGAAACGATGACATATCGATCGTCCATCGTCCGATCCATTCCTTTCACACATATGCAGAGCAGACGAAGGAGTGCGCGCGTCGCCGTCGGTCAATCCGTGGAGTCAGTCGTTTTGGGCTTTTGACATCACAGATTCACGTGTCCACTCGATCGATCGGTCGTCGTCCGCGCGTCGGCGGTGTTAAACTGTTAATTCTGTGGGCTCTGTTCGAAGGTTCCGCGCGCGTCCTGCGTTGGTGGCGCGGCGGTGCGATGGTGGTGGACTACTGGGGTAGTGTGCATGCATGGCCCAGATAAAAGCGCGGTGTCGGCGATTTTAGAAGATCTTTGTTCGTAAAAGTTAACTCCGGATGCTTAAGCCTAGTAGTATAATTTTCCCGGAAGAGGGGATGATCCGGATGCTCGATGCCAGATGCTCCGATCGAGTTCAACCGGAAGTAATTAAGGAATGCTAGCTACTCGCCCTTGGCTCTCGAGTTCCTCCGAGAGTTAACGAGGTTCATCATTGGGTCGTATTCTCTCTCACTCCGCAATCATTTACTACTAGCTCGGAACTTCTTTTTGACCCCAAATAGGGAGCTCATGATCGCCTCTAGTAGTAGCCTAGTGAGAGGAGGACAAAGATAAACCGGCTGTTTAGATATAGAAACGAAGCAAAGTCTAGCTAGGAACACCGTATATTTGCGAGAGCGAGATACATGCTTGTTTCATGTTTCTGCGCAGGTCGTGGCCAGTTAGCTGCAGGGATATCATTGAGCTAGCTAGCGCCCCTTAATTGTTTCGCTCACTCCTTTTGCTTCGGCGAGACCAAAAAGCAAAGTTTAGTGCACAACCTTTGACGAATTGAGGAGGAAACAGGGGAACTGTCACTGTCATGCCGATCCGGCGCCCGCTGCGATGCGGTGAATCGACCGGCACTAGCACACCAGTAACCATCACGCTACGCATCATTCAACCCTCTGCTTTTCTTTGTACGTGGACGCGCGCGGAACGTATGATGAGGTCAATTTTTTTCGTGTTGCCATTTCGCGGTAACGTTTCCAGTTGAGTCGCGGCACATTTTTGACGTGGAAAATGTGTGGTTAGCTGGTGATGCGGCAAATGGTGGCCGTGGTTGGTGACGTGATGTGCTTATCGTGTGTGCAAGGCCGGCGTCGACCTGCCACAGGAGGTGGAAGCCAGAAAGGAAGAGGTGGCGAGATCGCGTGCCTGATGAGAGCGATGGAGCACCAGAGTTTGTTTGCTCATCGTCATTGTATTTGGCCTCGGGGGCTGACCCTTTCGGGCGTGTCTGCACGCGGCGATCCGGCCGCGGATCGTGTGCGGCGAGCTAAATAAAAGGAGTTTCTTGTCGGCTTGCTTTAGCAAGCACTGCACTGCAGGTCTTAGCGAGGAGAAAATATCGGTCATCATGTTCAATCCGCCATAGTGGCGGTAGCTTTGTGGTTAAGTAGCGGCCCGTTTTTGACGTGATAAATGTGGCCTGTCCAAGCAGTGCACTGGTGATGCGGCGATCGGCGATGGTGGCTGTGGTTCGTTATGTGGCGCGGTGCCGGCTGCGGATGATCGATCGCGCGCGTCTAACCACGAAAGAGACTTGAAAAGCCGGAAAAAGGAGAGGCAAAATATCGTGTCGAGAGCGACGGAGCACGAGAATCTGTTCGTTGTATTGGGTGATCCATCCTTCTATTCATGTGTTGCACACTGCGGTCCGACGGAGGATCGAAGTGGCGTCGAGAAGCGTTGTTCATTTCACCGGCTGATCAGCTCTTTGCTTCACTCCTCGTGTGTTCATCAAAAAACGAAAATTTAGTCTGTCCTTCAATGCGCAGCGCGGTACTCTATCGTGAAAGGGGTCTTAGCCTACTGGTTAAGACATCCGAGTAGCATCTTTAAAATCCTGGGTTCGACTCTCGGTGGGAGTGAATTTTCTAGGATTTAACGGCATTTGTGTTTTCAGCGGTAGGCGACATGGCCGTTGTCGTACCCCATCTCTGGAGTACTCTGTGCATCATGTATCAGTCCCTGTATCAGTAGCTGATACGCACAGGAACACAGATATGGTAATCACAAGCATACTTCGAATAGGTAAATAGGTATAGTACCTGATATATTGAGCCTTTAGTGGCGGTACGACCAGGATGCAGAACAATCCAAGTCCTTCCGTCAACTAAAGGTGAAGCAGACACACACAGACAGCGGAAAGCCCGACCCCAAAGACACAGGCAGACTTGAGAAGCAGAACCGAAAACCAAGGCGTCGTCGGCTCCTACGAAGACTTCTCCTACTAAAAACATCAATCGCAAACGCGTGAGTACATAAGGTACTCAGCAAACCCTAACACAAGGGGTAAATATATGCAAGGGTATAAACAAAGATGAGGCTGAGGTTTATCATATCGGCGAAAAGCCAATTTTATGCAAGGGTTGTTTTTGAAATCAAAACAGTTCGCAAACTACAGTCAAGATTGTTATCATATAGTGGGGTTGTTCGGCCCTGGGGGAGATAATGGTTCAATCCCGCCAGTTCCTCACTTTTAATGCTGGCCGGAAACCAGCGCACGGCTCCACGCCGGTGTATTCCAAAAACACGCTAAGGATAACTCACACAGGAAGTCTAATCATAGTGTGGCAATTGCTTTCGCGTTGTCCAATACCGTGGAACACGGCTATCCGGATAGATTCTTAACCTCGGCCGAGGGTGCACAACTTTCCCCACAAGGTAGTCCAATCCTTGCCGGGGTCCCGGTTTGGACTGTCCTACTAAAGGTCCCGTACCTACTTGGTACCACCACGGCATCCCCCACGGACATCACCAGAGGCTTCACAATCAATAATATGGTCAGATTCACAAATGCCGGATCTCGAACACCCACCAACGAACGAGTCTTCTCCTGGGATTCCGTTGCAATCTCCTGCCTCCGGGGGGTACCGGGTGAGTACTAGTAGGGTGTGGTTCCAATCCTATGCCCATTCATGGCTTGTGGATGCGCGTATGGTGCTAGGCAAGGCGGCACAAGAACCGGTCCTTATACGACCGAACCAGGCATCTTCAATAGCCAATCCTCACGAGGAAAGGCGTCTCAGAGATAGCCTCCCCACTGAGGACTACCTCGCCTGGTCCCGTCAAAACATCCCCCACTATGGGTTGCACTTTATCACCAAACCCACCCATTTTCACATTTACACACACCACCAAGACTCACGCATTTTAACACAAAAGCATGTGAGCAAGATTAATTAAACACATGGTGATAGTCCTAAGCGGCAAAGCAATCCAACATATTATTAAGTAATTTAATGATGTTGGTTCCTATGGGTAACAAGGAATCAGGATAATCAGAATCAAGGCATGGCAATCAAATAATACTTAGGATCTTCTAGCATTTAAATCACCTTTAAATACCATGCATGTTTATTTAAAAATCAGGCTCTAGTTAGGATTATTTTGCAATCATGGGATCAACATGATCAAAGGGAGTTAGGGCTTGCCTGGTAATCACTTTTCTAATCTTTAAGTTCTGGGCCTTTAGTCTTTTCTGTCGAAGTTGATGCCTTTGAGTCCTTTCTTGAAGCTCGTATCTTTCGACGGGTCTTGACCTGAGATTTCTCGACGAGTACTTGGATTCTTCTGGCTCTTCCTCGATTCTCGCGTAATCTAGCGCATAAAACACTACGTATAAATAAACTACCACAAAAGGAAACAAAGAGCAAAAAAAGGCGGATAAGATCCAATTAACTCCAACAAAACCGATAGAAAGCAAATGAAGAACAAAAGACTCAAAACACGGATGATGCATCCAGTTTTACTTTAACAAGGTTTTGTTACCTTAAAAAGGCCATTAGGGGTGACGCATCGTACTCTATGGCTTTTGGTGTAATGAGAGATGCTAAACATGAAGAGAAGAGCATGAATGCATGAAGTGACGGGGACAGCGTGTGTATGTGTTCTTCGTACATTCGTGGCACTAGCCTTCATACAGGTAGTAACCTATATAAAGGTTCATGCAACACGTGTACGAAGTACAAGATGTGTCAGCTTAGGGCTCCTATACCTTATATCGTTAACTAATGATGACTTAACTATTAATTACTTACTAGATTGATTAATTACTAAAACTAAACTATTATTTATTAAGTTGGTTGTCACGCGTCAGACACATGACGATGGTACGTGTACGAGAGCATGTATGACATGAATGCATGACTGCAGATAAAACACTAAAATCAATTAAAGACAACTAGCAATTAAGACAGCAACGAAACAACAACTCCAATAAGAGCCAATAAAAGAGCACTTTTATAAAAGCAGATAAATGAATCAAATGGAGCTAGACGATGGTTTGGCGGCAACATAAGTTTGATTGAGCGATGATTGATCAAAGCTAGGTTTGGAGTTTGGATTTGTGATATAAGGAGGGTACGAGGTTTGAAGTGAAACGGCACGAGAGATTGCTTGGTTTGAAGCGATACAATATAAAAGGTTTATTGTTAGCAGCTAAAGGAGTGAATATGTGATACAAGGTTGAAGCGAGGTGTGCGCTGTCATGTGGAAAGCACTGGACAACTAACACCACAGGATTGGTTCGATCTAGGTAAACAATGATTGTGACGTGCAAGATCGACATCGCATGATTGTCAGGAAAAGGATATAATATGTGAGAGGGTTTTAGGGCATTGATGATGTCTAGGTATAGTGTGGGGTTCCAATAATAGTACCGTGAGGTACTTCGCGTTTCTACGAACGCGTGGGTGCAAGAATCGCCCAAAACGGAGCTATGATTGAAAAGATATAGACATTTGAAGTTCTGGGGGCTCATAGGTAATTATAAAAAGGTTTTAAAGGCTTAAAAGATAATTACAGAAAGTTCTAGGGACTTATCTATAATTACAGAAAAGTTTGGGGTTTTTCTGTAGAAAGGTAGGGGCTAAAACATAATTACAGAAAAGTTTAGGTCCTTTTCTGTAAAAAGGCAGGGCTTAAACATAATTACAGAAAAGCTTGAGGGCTTATCTGTAAAATGTACTGGTCTGGGGATTTTTTGAAATTTTCAGAATTATTCTTGTATTGAAAATTGTTTATTGCGTGGTGCTGACGCAAGAAAGGTAGGAAATGGTTTAAAATAAATCGAGAACCCGGTGGACTGGGTCCACGGGGTCCATGGACCGGGGATGGGCGGCGGTCCACGGGTCCACGGTGGACCGGGGCGTCGCGCGCGGCGGCGGGCTGCCGGAATCCTCGCCGCCGGTGGCTAGAGAGGACGGCGGTCTGCGGGAGGTCGTCGCGGAGGACGAGCGCACGAAGGCGGAGCGGCTGGTGGTACACGTCGACGTCGGGACGCAGGGGAGCGGCGACGATGGCCCGCCGGAGACGACGGTGGCGGGGCGCGGAACGGGGAAAGGTCACGGGAGAGGGCTGCGAGCGAGTTTGCGCGCTTGGAAAGCTAGGTGGGCTTGCGGAGGATCAGTTGGTGGTCATGGCTGGGCCGGAGGCCAGCTCGTGGCGGCCGGAGCCGATGAGGAGGGCGGCGCGGCGTGGGCGGCTCGAAGACGAGCTCGCGTGAGAGGGGAGGAGGGAGAAGAAGAGGCACATGAGGGAGGGGAGTGTGAGGGAGCTCACCGTGGGCTCGAGCACGACGGAGGGGGAAAGGAGGCGTGACAACCGGGGGTCGCCGAAAACCTAGCTTTGCACCGGAGAGAGAAGAGGAGGGGAAGGGGGACCTCGCAGGCGCGGGAGAAAGAGTGGCTCGGCCCATTTTTAATGGCGCGGAGCCGTGGCGGCCAAGGCGGCAGTGGAGTAGCGGCCACGGAACTCCGGCAGGGCGGCATGGCGTCGCCGGAATTCGCGGGCGCCGATGGGACGAGACGACGGAAGGGGATGACAGGGCGGGCCCGCACATCAGCGTCACGCAGCGAGAAGGGAAACAGGCCGGCTGGGCTGCTGGGCCGAGGTGGGTTGCGGAAAGAGAAAGAAAGGGAAGGGGAAGGGTTGGGCCGGCCAGAGAGAAAAGGGGAAGTGTGGCCCGGTAAGGAAGGAAAAGGTTTAAACTTTTTCTGGAATTTGAATTTAAAGGAATTTCAAATTCAAACAAAAACAAAGGTTGATCAAACACTCAAAACAAGACAAATGAAACACAGAAATGCATATTATGAGATTTTGATGCAGATTTAAATTCAAAATTTTGAAAATCAACTTGGAATTTAATCCTACTTTGATTTTATTTGTTGGAAATTCAAAAGCTTCAAATTGTAATATATTTTTAAATGAAGACAAACACTTGAGCACAAATTTTATATTTCAAAATTTTTAGATTTAAACTAGGTTTGATTTATTTAGTGAATTTTTTTTTTTGAAAATTCTTTTCGAGGTGAGAGGTTGGACAAATTTTTTAATTTGGAGTGATTTTTATTCCTTTTTATTTTTCTTTTCTCCTTTCCTTTTTGGCTCCAAAAGTAGGGGTATTACAGTCGTCGACAGCGAGGTGCCAGTGGTGACTTCGTCAATCTGGAGGATTTGTCGGCTCAGTTTTCGAAGATGCTTATAGGGGTAGGGTGTGCGTATGTGCGTTCATAGGGATGAGTGGGCGTACGTTGTGAGTGTTTGAGTTGTACTGTAATAAAAAAAAGCACGGTACTCTATCTTTGCTTTTTTTTTTGTGGTGGGGGGGGGGGGGGGGGGGGGAGGTACTGTATTTTTTTTGTTTTTTTGAGCATATACTGTATCTTTTCAAGTCAGCTGAACTGGGGCCTCCACGCGCACGGACAACTAGTTGTTGGGCTGCAGCCACTGGTGTTGGGCCGGAGAATTCAACAGCCCAAGGCACGCTGCGATCCTCACCTGTGCTTTGCTCCTCCTGTTTTCCCAACAATAACAAAAAATAGTCCTTGCTTCAGCCCGGTACCGTGTTTTGCTTAAAATATGATCGTTATTGGATTAGCATATACTCACAGTATTGTCCATTGTCCCGTACCCGACGTGACGGGAAAAGGAGCATATGAATCCTAACTCAAGAAACATCACGGAAAGACAATAAAAGCTACGCGTAGGAGTCATTTTTCTTTTCTTTTGTTTGTTTTGTTCTATTAATATCAAAATTATGCACTTTTGATGATGGCATATTTCCGTGGGTAATCGTATTTGGTTTTGCGTTTGCAAACTTTGCCTCTCCTTGATGCATCGTGGCACTCCGCTTTTGTCAATTTTAAATCCTGATGCTAAACTTTATTCCGTCTGCTTGCTAAGGAGTGCCTATATTGAGACAGTAAATGCGGAACCAATTCCTCAGCACTGAAACCTGTTCTTACATGATAGAGCTCCTGCCGAGGCAGTTATTGACGGTACAAAAGAGGCTGACTTGGCAAAGCTTGGTGCTTTGATGTAAAAGCCGGAACTACCCGAAGTTCTGAAGAATGCGCCGTTGAGCATCGTATCACCTTCGGATGTCCAGGTCCACTTACTCCACTCGCTTTCTGGTGCATTTAAGTGCTTCGTCACCTGAAAATATTTTACGATTCAACAATTGTGATCGGTTGAAAATAAGGTGCAGCTGACTCACTGAATCTGAATAATTCAAATGAAATCTATTGCGATATTTCCCTATCTAGAGGGACCAGAATGCTTCTTAGAAAGTCCATTACTTATGCAAGAAACATTATCGGCATACGAAGATCAAATTCCATTTTTTTTAAGCATCAGGAGGGGCAAGCCCCTACTGATTATATTTATATTTATAAGAAATTATAAGATCAAATTCCATTACTAATTACTCCCTCCGTTCCAAAATAGATGTCACTGTTGACTTTTAGACATCACGTTTGACCGCTCGTTTTATTCAAAAAATTTATTCAAATATAAAAACAAATATATCATGATTAAAATACATGTAATGATAAAACAAGTTGTACAAAAATAAATAAAATTTGCGCAAAAAATTTGAATAAGACGAGCAATCAAACATGATGTCTAAAAGTCAACAGTGACATCTATTTTGGAACGGAGGGAGTACTCTATTTCTTAGAAGGAAAAGTCTACGTGTACAATTTTATTGTAGAAAGTCTCTACGAAGCACCGCTCCGCACGTGACCTGCAAGTGGGATGCCCTCCTTCCCTCCCCTGCTGGAGTGCTGGTGGTACTGACGTGCTGGTGGTACTGACACTGAACACTCCCTCCTCTTCCTGATGGGAGAGGCATGTCCTTCTTTTTTTTTTTAATCAGCTACTCCTCGACTGATCTCTAATTTTTTTTTCTCATCCCAACCACACATCACCGTTCAAAGAAGAAGAAAAAAAAAACGCTTCTACTGCATGCTCGCGCTCCCACCAAAGTCTAGCCGAGGACAAGCCAGATCGAGGTCCTTCACCCACATGCGATCCTGTCAGCGTCTAGAGCACGAAATCGTCCATGGATCCTCACACATTCGAGCCCGGCGATAGCCGTTCGAGGTCTCCTCGCGCTGTGATTTGCAAGGAGCAGACTGGTGAGACGAGCCGAGCAGATTCGGCAACGCCGGTAATCTAATCTGTTGTGCGACCATGGCAAGCTCCTTACGACCGGGATTTTGCAGATGAAATGAGGCCGGAAGAAGAAGGTCCGTCTCAGGGTCGTTGCTCTGGATAACAGATAGCTGGGCCATGTGGATTGAAGCAGGCGGCCTGGTGTAGTTCGTAAGACTATCTGCAGTGGTTGGACCTCTGTTTCCAACTTTAAAAGAATATTCCTAGGAGATTCTCAACTCTATCCAATTTTTACCGCAACGGTGAATCTCTATACTCAACCTCTATACCAACTACCATCATTTTGGCCCCACAAGATAGATTTTTTTTTTACATTTTCCTCTCCCGTCTTCGTTACCGTCGCTCGGTCTCCACCGCCTCCCTCCCTCCCTCCCTCGCCGCATCCACGGCCTCCCTCCCTCGCCGGCTCGCCGCGGCCCCTCCTCCCTCCCCCCGCCGGCTCGCCGCCTCCCTCCCTCGCCGGCTCGCCGCGGCCCCTCCTCCCTCCCCCCGCCGTCTCGCCGCCTCCCTCCCTCGCCGCGGCCCCTCCTCCCTCCCCCCGCCGGCTCGCCGCCTCCCTCCCTGGAGCGGGCCGCGGCGCGCTGGAGCCGGCCTGCTGGAGCTCTCGAGGCTCGCGGCCATCAGCCCCTGGGCGCGCGGCTCACGGCCATCGCCAGGAGCAGGCGCGGCGTCGCGGCGGGGACGCACGACGCGGCGTGCTGCGGAGGGACCGGGACCGTGCAGGGGCGGCGCAGCGACGGCGGAGCTGGAGGCCGCGGCGGAGCGGGCGGTGATGCGGTGGTCGTCGTCCGCGGAAGGGCGCGAGGAGCGTCGGTGGTTGGGGCGCGCCGTCCGAGGTGGGCCCGTGCCGATGGCATTTGGGGTTCACGGGAGCAACCGCTACCGTCCAGGTCGCTTTAGCGTGCGCCGCTGCAGCCCTTTTTTACGCTAAAGCGACCTAAAGGTCGGGATACAGGCGCCCAGTGCAGATAGTCTAATAGCTTCGTAATGTATGAGTACTTCGTAAGTGTGGCATAGTCAGAAACTACTAGTAATGGGCAACGAAAGACTCAGTAAGGATGTAGTACCTCTTTGGCCTTGCTTGCAAGAAACCGATTGCCATGGCTCAGAATTGTTGGCGAGGCACTGCCTCCAATGGCATACATCTGCCACTCTACGTAGTCATTGTTGATGACGTGGAAGAGTCCCAAACGACACCTATCAATTTATTTCGAAGGAGTCAACGAATCTTTTGATTTGTTTTCCCGCTCAAGCTTCCAAAGTCCAGTCAAACATTTTAAGCACAATTATAGCTTGAAGCCTTGAACACAAATACCTTGGCATTCTTTGGACAAGGCCTGGTCCAAATCGGTTGAACGCAACAGTGACCTGCATGTTCCTGTCTTGGGAGAATCTGTCGCTGTGCCCAAGGAGCATAACCTTCTTGTGGTTTCTAAAGAGGTTGTTGGAGATCGTCACGCGGGTGGAGCCCCCCGTGACGTCGATGAGGCCGTCAGCGCAGGCCTCGAGCGTGCAGTGGTCGATCCACACGTCGGCGGCGCGTGAGACGGCGACGCCGTCGCCGGCCGACCACCTCACCGGCTTGCAGCCGCGTATGGTGAGCCCGTGGATGATGACGTTGCCGTCGCGCAACACGACGAAGCATGCGCCGCCGTCGCCGACGACGACGTCGGCGCCGCGGCCGTCGATGGTCTTGTACGAGCGCACGCGCAGGTCCTGCTTCGGCTTGATGATCATGTCGCGCGCGAACGTGATCCACAGGGGCTGGTGCTGGACAATGCCGTAGCGGAGGGTGCCGGGCGCCGGGTTCGCCGGGTCGTCGCCGGGGTCCGACACGATGTAGACCTTGCCGTTTTTGCCACCGATGGCGCCGCGGCCGAAACCGACGGCGCAGTCGGCGAGGCGCTGGCGGTGGTCGGCCCAGCCGGGATCGCACCGCCAGCAGTCGTCGACCGGATTTCCGATTTTCCGGTGCCGCAGTTGCCAAGCATCCTTCGGCCCGGTGACACATCAATGCTCCTTTTTTTTTTTCGAAAAGGGAATTTCATTAATATTGAAGCATATTATATCCCCTTATTACAGTGACATCCCAATCAACACCTACTCTATTGATAAGAGACAAGAAACTTTGAAAGAGCCATAAATTCCACCATCTAGGATCGCCATCCCAGACGGATATACCACGGACGAAAACTCCGATCTGAAAGAACACGGCCATCTCACCATCCACCACCGTCATCCTCATCTCCGACGGGGAAAAACTGAAACCCAACCCTTTCGCAAAAGAGGGGTAGACTGATATTCCACATGTAAGTATGAAGAACTCGCCGCCATTAAGCCCGTAGCCGAGCCCGTCGTCGCCTCCTTCACCATATTCGCAATGGGAAAACACAAATCCGAGTAACATCCAGATGAATGTCACCGGAAACCAAACTCTCACTAGCCCACAGTCATGGTCAAGAAAAACCATGACGAGACAAAAGAGAGACCGGAGTACCTTATTCTTCGTCGATGCTCCTGCAGAGAACAGAGGCACGAAAAAGCTTCAGCTCACAGCGTAGGCATGAACATCGATTGTGTTTTTGTGCAATTAAATTTGTTAAACATACAAGACTAGTACAATATCTACCAAATAAAAAGTGCAAAACTAATGGAATGGGTTGCAAGTGTGCACTGCTGCTTGTAGACCTTTTCGTGCTTCTATGAGGACTGCAACAGCCTAAAATGAGAGTAGAAGTTTAGCTACCTGACTACATCTTGGACGACATGGGCAGGATCTTGCAAGGCTGCCGCGGACGCGTTGATCGGCAACAGAGACGAGAAGGACGAAGACAAAATAGATGCGAAGCATAACGAGATCAGAAACGCCATTTAATATCAGCTAGTTGGAGTGTAGAGTGTTATAATACAGAAGGCTACCTGACTAGAAGCACCATCTCTGCAGGCTGTGAAATAATACTTACGGTGGTGCAAGTGAAGGGGCTGGTTGATGAATCAATTGTTTTTTCTTGTTCAGTCGGTGGGTTTGATTCAAACTTCAGTTAACAAAGTGCTGGGCGAAGGAAACCTCAGAGTACATTAGTTGCGTGATTTAGAAACAAACTTGAATCGATATCACACTATCACTGGTCGGAATTTGCCATGTCGTTCCACCCAGAATCTTCATCTTTATATTGTTTACTGTGTGCATGATGCATGTGACCTGCAAAACTGATGATCTCACGTGGTGCAACTTAATTATTGTGCTGTTAATGTGTGGGCCTCCCATGTTATACACTAACTCGCTGTTCCAAAAGATATTTTATTTTGTTTCAAGGCTAATTAATTAGTGTTCTATGTAACTGATGCTCGTGTTCAACATTAGGCCATGTTCTAGAGCACTACCTCCCATGTTCTACACTGAGTTTTTCATTCTTCTAAGACATATTTTATTTTGTTCAATGATATATTGGAACAAAGCCAATTAATTTGTCTTCGATGTAACTATTTCCCATGTTCTATCACACTACAGTCCATGTTCTAGAACATCACGTCCTATGTTCTGCCGTGAGTTTTCACTATGCCAAGTTCAGAGTGTTCTATATCTGATGCTCTTCTTCTAAACTCACATGTTCCAGATGACAATCTCTCTTGTTGCCTAAAAAAAAAAAAGTTGCCTAAAAAAGATGACAATCTCACATGTTCTAAACTCAGTTTTCATAGCTCCAAAACGTATTTTGTTTTGTTCACAGGCTAACTGAAATAAAACCAATTAAGGCCCCCTTTGGAACGCAGGATTTTCACAGGAATTGTACAGGAATTTCACAGGAATCAGTTGACTGTTCACAGTAAAAACGCAGAAATAGGAAAAAATCCCGCGTTCCAAAGGGGGCCTAATTAGTGTTCTGTATAACTATTTCCAATGTTCTGAATCAATATAAACCACGTTCTGGAGCACCGCCTTCCATGCTTTACACTAATTTTTTCGTTGTTCGAAAGCATATTTTATTTTTCACTGTTAATTAGTATTCTATGTTATCAATTGTGCATGTTTTACATTACTGCAGGTGCAGGACATGTTCTACAGTGAGTTTTTCATTGTTCGATGAGGCCGTCGGCGCACGCCTCATCGAAGTGTTGGGCCTGCTGTGTTAATTGCACCGGCTGATCAAGTGATCAGCCCTTGCTTCGCTCCTCCTGTTCTGTTGTCCTTGTTTCACTCTCTGCAGCTTTTTTTTTTTTTTTGAGGGGACGGTACTGTCTTTGCTAAAAGGAGTTTCTTGTCGGCTTGGTTAATCAACTCGAATGAACTGGGCCTTCACGGACACGGTAAACTAGTTGTTGGGCTACAGCCACGTGCGAGCCCGAGCCGCCACTGGTGTTGGGCCGGTAAAGTCAACAGCCCAAGGCCCCAAGCCACGCGATGGATCATGGGATGACCCCACCACGGTTTTCCTATAATTAGCGCGCGCTGCGCGAATACAATGTATAGCGCGCTTTGAGATGCGTGTGCGAGACGAATCGAACGGCCAAAAGCGTGTCTTCTTCCTTCGTCGCTTCCTTTCTCATCTGCGCCGCTCCGCCGCCGCAGCCTCCCGACTTCCGCGCGCTCCGTCGCCCGGTTTCCCCGCGCCGCCGCTGCCGCCCGGATTCCCCGCGCGCGCCGTCGGCCTGCTTCCTCGCGCCGCCGCCGCTGCCTTGCTTTCTCGCGTGCGCCGTCACCCGGCTTTCCGAGCCGCTGCCGGCTTCCCCGTGTGCGCCGGAACAATTGTTCCGAGCTTCACGAGAAATTGTTCTGGCCGCCGAAACAATTGTTCCGAGCTGCCGAACCATTGTTCTGAGCTTCATTTCGGTAACAGTGGGGCAGCATGCGAGGGAGGCGACTGGGCGCTCTCGAGGAAGAAGAAAACTCGTTGATGGGTTTGATGGGCCGCGCTACATGTCGTCTTCCAATAGCGCGATCTATGTATAGGCGCTCCCACCCCACCGCGACTAGCTGCAAAGCCGACCGGCCAGTGTTCACCCGTCCCGGACCGATGGCCCGTTCGGCGCACGGTCACGGCTCGCGCGCCTGCGATTGACATGTGGGACCAAGCACGCCTGCCCTAGATCCGAACCCGCACGCACTCGTGTCCTGTCCTGCCTCATCTCCCCGAGTTTTTCCAGCGGCGGCCGGAACGTCGCCGGCCGTCCTCCTCCGCTCGCGCGCCGACACCGGCCTAGGCACCGGTTTGGGCGCCCCGCCGCGGCTTCCTTCGCCCACGCTACGCTCCTCCATCCTCGGACGGAAGTCCCTCGCCCTTGACTTGCAGATCCGACGACGTCTCAGGTAATCCAAGCGCCTGTCCCTTCCGAGAGAATTGTTTGTTAGGTTGGGTTCGTGTCGTCCCTTTGGAATCAGCTTGATCGATCCTAGTCGGGCACACGGAATCGTCCAGCTTGATACGGGAATGATTCTGGTTTTGTCAGCTTGTCACTGCGGATTTTGCAATTTCTGCCCTTTGCTTTCTCCCATTATAATGTATATGATTGTACATTTAGCGCCTTCGCTGTGTGATTGAGGAAACGGACCAGCCACAACTTCCTTTTTTTGGGAGGCCCACGCTTGAGTTTCTAGCAAAATGTTGAAAGAGAGCTTTATCAGGGAGACCGTGAGAATTGTTTAAGTGGTTAAGTGCAGCGTATGCCTACCAAAAATTTTCCTTTATGCCTATATCAGTTCATTTGAAGAATTGAAGTTGGTTGTGTAGGACACTTAAGACCTGAACGCTCTGCTCAGTAGTCGTTTTAAGTGGAGCAGTACCTATATTTCTAGAATTATTGTTACATTTATTAAATTCTTGCTGATAGTTGGTTTTTCTTCAAAGAGTGCATTTCATCACTAGAGATATGTTGGATTGCCTCTGTGCGCACCACGCCAATCCTGGGTCTTGCCAAAAAGTTGTTCAACCTTTTTAACGTTGCCGTTTCAGCTAGCATTGGAGAGACAAGTAACGTACGAGTAAAGGCGAGTATTGGCTCGCCAAAGGATTGGCATCTATCCAAACATGTGAGCAAAGTGTAGTCAACAACCTAAAAATCTGCAGGGTGGTTGCCGGCTGCAATCCAAACGCGCTATAACCTTCCTTATTTATTCTCTCACTCTGCGAGCTGGTTTCTTGAGCATGGAGTTCTTGTAAAAAGCTTGTTGCTATAAGCCTAACTATTGGCCTTGCTGTCTCTTTGTAGGAAGAAGAAACTTATGGGGAAGGGAGAAATCGTTGCTGTTCTCCAAATAGGTGGTGAATTCACCACCGATGCAGAGGGCCACATGTCTTATTCTGGTGGAGAGGCACATGCGATGCTTGTCAAAAGTGACTGGACTTTTAGTGCATTTAAGCAAGAGATATCATCGACACTTAACAATCTGAAGGTTGATCAGTTCGCCTTCAAGTATTTCCTTCCAAAGAATGATAAAACCTTAATTTCTATTTCCAATGACAAAGACCTGCGCCGCATGGTTGAATTCCATGCGGAGTCAGCAACGACCTACATTTATGTCATGAAGAAAGTTGACAACAGGTAACTTTCCTACTGTCGTAAATTTCTTGTAATTGCATTAACAAGAGGCTGAATTACATGAGACTTTTGCAGATCAAAGAGCATTGTTGCTGCTGATTCGGGCACTCCTACAGATGCCTTTGCAATTGTCCCAACAACTCAGGATGGGTCTAAGAGGCAAAAGGTTTGTGCAACCTGGAAGAATATGATCACTGGTGTTGGCCAAGTGTTTGAAGGCCCTAAGGATTTCCGTGACGCCTTGCATAAGTATGCCATTGCAAATAGATTTCATTACAGATTTATCAAGAATGATGCATCCCGTGTGACCGCGGAATGTACTGGTGAAGATTGCCCATGGCGAATACATGCTTCCAAGTCCCCAGCAAAGAAAGAATTCATGATCAAGAAAATATCTGAAAGCCACACCTGTGAATCAGAAACAGTCAAAAGTCACCGGTTGGCTTCTCAACGATGGGTTGCTAGTGTTATAAAAGAAAAGTTGCGTGATAGTCCAAACTACAGACCCAGAGATATTGCAAATGATCTTCAACGGGAGTATGGACTAAGCCTGAACTACTCACAGGCTTGGAGGGGAAGATCAATTGCTCAAAAAGAACTTTATAATACACATGAAGAAGCATGCAGTCAGCTACCTTGGTTTTGTGAAAGGATTGTAGAGACAAATCCTGGAAGTGTGGCAACTATATTGGCTTTGGAAGATTCAAAGTTTCGCTTCTTTGTAGTGTTCCATGCGTCGCTCCATGGTTTTGAGCATGGATGCAGGCCACTCCTTTTTCTTGAGACAATCACTGCGAAACCAAATAAGCATTGGAAGCTACTTTCAGCTTCTTCGGTCGATGGGGAAGGTGATGTGTTCCCAGTTGCATTTGGTGTTGTGGATGATGCAAGTCGTGAAAATTGGCATTGGTTTCTCGAGCAACTAAAATCTTCCCTGGCGACATCTCGAACCATGACTTTCATATCGAATGGAGACCATGGACTTTGGGATGAAGTATCCTCGGTTTTCCCTGACAGTCATCATGGATACTGTGTGGAGTCTCTAATTGAGGAATTTAAGTCACAACTGGATGATGCTTTGACTGAGGAAGTAAGAGATTCCATGGTTGAACACCTTAAGAAGGCAATATATTCATGCACAGTTGATGAGTTCAATCAGTATATGGAGCTCATCAAAGGTGGATCTGACAAGCTTGCTGATTGGCTTTTGGAGATGAAACGTGAGCGGTGGTCAGATGCCTTTTTTAAGGGGTCACGGCACGGCCAGTACTCATGCAATATTTTTGGCACTGTTGTTGAGTGGCTCCCAACGAGATATGAGCTTTCAGTTGTGCAGTTGGTTGACACAATAAGGTGCAAGCTCATGGAGATGATGTACACACGACGGGAGTCTTCTAATGCATGGACTGGGATACTGACCCCTGCAGCTAATCAGAAATTGCAGGAAGAGGTGAGCAAAGCTCACACACTGAATGTTCACCCATCTGAAAATGATGAAAATGGTAACGTGTTTAAGGTTTGCGATGACTCCATTAATATTGTCAATCTTGACACATGGGAATGCACCTGCCGAAGGTGGCATATTTCTGGGTTGCCGTGCATGCATGCAATTGCAGTTTTTGAGCGCACCGGACAGTTCGCATATGACTACTGTATAAAATATTTCACTATGGAGTGCTACCGTTTGACTTACGCCATGTCAATAAATCCAATACCTGATGTTATTGTGCCTCTTGCAATTGTTGATCCAACTCAGACCCCAGCAACCATCCCGTGCCCGATGCGAACCCGTCGCCGGGTTGGCCGGCCAAAAGAGAAGCCAGCTGATCCTCGCATTGCGATCAAAAGGGCAGTGCGCTGCAGCAGGTGTAAGGGTTACGGTCACAACAAGGCAACTTGCAAAGTTCCTATCAGCACATAGTCTTTAATCATCATGTGTTCAGTTCTGCAATGTACATTAAGGTTGAGAGTTGCTCTCATTGTTCTCAGGAAGCTAGCGCTGCTGTTTCTTTTGATAGCCTGTGACATATGCTCTAGTTGTTGATTTTAGCTGTGAAGTGCTTTGTATTCCTGATTGCTTAGACTAACTGTACTTGGTTTGTGAAGCAAACATTGTGGCCGGCATTGTTGGGAAAGCCTTGCGGAGCCTGTTTTGTACTGCAATCCAGTTTACCCTCTTTCTTTACAGTTGTCTGATATGTTGCTTTCTTACCGCCTCAGGCAACACATAATTGCAATTACCAAGTTTCTTTGGACAGTTGAAATTTACAAATTACTTGGTTTGCAGTTCATATCTCTGACTGACTCTGCCTGTTCTTTGGGGAGCAATTTCATACTGAAGGCGTTAAGTTTTTTTTCCCCCAACGATGTTCATGTACATCGTGTCAGTTTTGGCTGAACAAACTCTAGAATATGGAACATACCAAGAAGACAGTGAGCTTACCAAGAAGACAGTGAGCTCATTGACTATCGCGTTGTGTTTATGCTGTTTCTATACTTGCCTGGAACCTTTGAGTTCCATGGGTCATAGCATATGTTCATTTTTGTTTTCCCTTTGATGAAAGACGAAATATGTTTTCCCAGGTCTTAAGATTCATCGTTACTGCATTTCCAAGTAGTAAATCTAAACTGATGTTATCATTAGGCACTAAATGGCAAGGGCAATAGGGCATTCATGCATTCTTGTTACTGTGATTATGCACAGTGATACTGTTACCACTTCCCAGTGACATATGACTCACCAGTTTCCTCCTCGAGAATTCCAACCGTCGTTGCTCATCGCCTTTTCTTCCCGGCCGCGCACAACTCGCGTCGCCGAGCATGGCGTTGTCCGCGCGCCGCCCGCGGCCCAAGTACGCGGCGGCGCTGCTGTCGCCCTCCTGCCTCGAGGAGCTGGTAAGTGCTACCTACACCTGCACGAGGTATCTGCGCGTGAGATTGACCCACCGACCCATCCATTCGTGCAGCGCGTCCCGGCGGAGTTCGCCGCGCGGCTCGGCGGCGAGGAAGGAGGAGGGGGCACGGTGCAGGTGCTCCTGGTTAGCCCGCTCGGCAAGGTCTGGCGCGTGGAGCTGCGCCGCGCGAGCGGGAGGTGGCAGCTCGGCGGCGGCGGCTGGGCGGAGTTCGCGGCCGCGCACGGCGTCGGCGCCGGGTGGTGCGTGGTGTTCCGGGTCGAGCGCCGCGGGGTGGCCGCCGTCAGGGCGTTCGACGCGGCCGGCTGCCTCGCGCACTACTGCACGCCACTCGCAGGTTAACTATCGGACGTGCTGGCGTCGTTTTTGGCTTCGACCATGAGAGAATCACAACTAAACTTGGTTGCATTATGATTCGCAAAAAAAAGGGGGGAAAAGAAGAACAAGAAGGTTGCATTATGCCTAGTTTCACCAACCATTTTTTTTATCCTCGTTTGTATTGTTGCACTTGAACAGGTGTGGCGGTCAAGAGAAGGCCCAGGTTCATCAGGTCGCTTCACCCAGAAGACCTGCAAGAGATGGTGACCAAGCTACAGCTTCTCCTCATACTCACATATACACTGCTAGTTTTCAATTTACTGTACGAACTTAACTGACATTCTAACATAAGTATGCGTGCACATTTGTCGACTTTTCTTCAGAAAATGCCCGATAAGTTCGTACAAGAGCATCTGACTGAAAGTGGCCCAAGCAGCCAAAAGGCCACGATTTTCAGCCGCCTCGGCAAGTTCTGGCATATTGAACTGGACCCAGATCGTCCTGGTGTGCTACAAGGAGATGGCTGGATGCAGTTTCTGAAGGCTCACGATCTCTCCGAAGGGAACGTCCTGCTGTTCCGATACGAAGGCAACATGTTGTTCAGAGTTGAGGTGTTCCTGCAGACCGGGCTCCTGGAGGAGTGTGAAGCAGCAGCAGCTGCTAACAGAACTGATGATGATGTAGCAGGTCCAAGCGAGCCTCAACAAGGTTAGCCAGGGCCACTGTAAGTACTGGATATATTCAATTGTGTGGGATTGCCACTTTACCGCTTTAGTGGTATGTTGATTCTGCAGGTTCCAATCAGCCTGGAGTTTCACATGTCAAGATGAAAAGGAAGAACACGAAGGAGAATAGTACATGTTTAAAGGGTTCAGATAAGAAACCAAAGGTTCCTTCCGGTCCTGCGAATAAGGTTGCATCACAGAAGAAACTTGTGCGGCAACGTTCATTCACGAAGCTGATTACCGACTACCATCTTAAATTCTTCTTTGTGAGCTCTACTGCTTTTTCTACTATTATGTATCAGTTAATTGGTTAGTAAACTTAATTGTTAAAAGTGGAAAATAAGAAATTAGATATTGCTCCTCCAAATTCTGGATCCAAGTAGTGTTCGTTCATTTGAGGATGCTCGGTTGCTCTCGCTTCAACTGTTAAAAGCACCCGTTGTCAATTTTCATAATTTTATCCTTTCTATTATGTGTGCTGTTCAGCTAAATGATGGAAATAACAAGTTATGTCCTTTGTTTCGAAAAAAAACCCAAGAAGTCCTCTCTAGACAACTGAAAGACACGTCCCTGATCCTCTATTCTTGTATTAAAGTACTAAAGAATAGATATATTTCTATTGCGTCCCGGAGGGATGTGGTTGCCTTCACTCGGTAAAGGGATTTACCTCATTACGGGGTTGCCTCGCAGAGCTTGGTCTTACCATCCTTATCAGAACTTGCAAAAACATACCTCTATGGGGTTACCATTGCTTCAGGGAAAACTTCTGTGTCATCAAGTATGTACCTGTTTCAACCTAAAAAAATAAAAACACCCCAGGAAATCCAAAATCAACTTAGAACGCTTAATATTCGACATACATGAACAGTACCTGTTACCTTTATTTTCTAAAAATGGTCAGTCTCACTGAAATTATGCAATTTTGGTGACAATGCAGGCTGTGAAACTGACCATTTGCTCTTCAGTTGGCCTGTTGGGAGCGTGTGAAATCACACTGAAAACATCGGTGGATAAGATAAAATCGTGGCGGGTGTCTTTCAACACCGCCAACACCTTCGGCTACCTATGGGGACCAGGTTGGAAAAGATTTTGCCAGGAAAACAAGATAAAGGAAGGCAGCTGCTGCACCTTCAACATTGTCAAAACAAGGATCTGGCACGTCATAATTGCGTCCAGTTAGTTAACTAGCAGAAACTAGTTCCCAGTATTTTGCTTGCCAGTGCCACTTGCAAAAGTTCAGTTCTTGGCAGTCCGGTAGAAAGCCCATCTATGTCCGGGTCGCTGAAACAACATTGTTTTCTTAAATGTTAGTAGATTTTTTATGTTTCATCAGTAGATGTGCTAATCTCCATTAATACTTTGAAGATGATGCTAATTGCTAATGTCCCGGATTAATCAACGTAAATGCATGTTAAATCTGTTTAGAAATCAGGGTGGGCAGTAAGAACAGGTGATTGACGCACATGCTACATAGCCTTCTTTAGTAGCGGAGAATCGATGCTTTGGGCAGCTTTTTCTGCTGGTTGAAACTTGGACGCAAAGTTTCGGATGTGACTTCAAACTCTAGCGATAAATTTGTCATTAACGATGGAATTGCACTCCGCGATCGCAACTATCTGACAAATATTAGTACTCCGTACTAATCTTGATAGCTGCCACACAATGGATCACCTTTCTATGGGTTACAGCTTGGCCGGATCAGCGCAAATCTTGGTCGTAGCGATGTTCCTGTCACTTGCCAGATAATAGTATTAAGTTGAAGATTTGAGTGATGTTGTGCCACTGAAGAGCTATCCAAACTAGACGAGAATTAGGTTCTCATATTTGGTTCACTGAACAATACGTAACATTGATGATGATAAAAATCAGGACGGATAGTTTATTGGCTTCAGGATGCTTAAAGAATCATTTGAAAACAGAAAAAGGAAAGCTTTATTAGGTGAAAAGGCTCACCAAATCGTACTTCAACTACCATAACAACTAGGTTAGTAAAAAATTAACGATTTTTCCAACAAGACTACCATCCACAACCCTTTTTTTTTCAGAAACCTGGAGTGCTTTTTTCAGAGGAAAACTGGTACTTCCCAAGTACAGAAAGGCTTCTGCAGTCTCTCACAGCTGTACAACACAGTCTGAAGATGGCTCTCCTCCGTCCAATGTTGTCTAAAGCGGTGACATAATTCCCTCCCTTTTTGTTCCTCCAACAAAAGAAAACATAAAAAGAACGTTGCAGAGGCTGTTTTGAAGCTAAGACTTGCAAAAAGTGTTCATTTTCAAATATAAACTTTGGAGGCATTGTGATCTTCTCCTGCAAGTGTCCTCTAGACTTCTTCATCTGACCATTTAGCTTTTCAGAATTACATAAAAAAGTCCTAATGTTTTTTTTTTCTGTGCACAAACTGGCTTTCATGACTTGATCATGAATTCATGATCACTAGTCCTGCAACTGCAAAGGCGCACACACATGCTAGTTTCTGCAGAAAAATACATACAAGAAGCCTCCACAGGAGTCTCACAATTTGGAACAGTTGAAAGTGAAAATGTTCGACCATATGCCACGGGAATTTTTCACTTTCTCAGAACGATATCTCCACCATCTCTTGAGCATATTCAGATTCACAAGTCTTGTTAACAAAATCTGTGGATTGACAGTCAAAGACAGTAATTGATCACCGCACCCCACTGGAGAATGTAAGCGGTATAAAGGGATCCAAGCGCCGATGAGTAGGCGCCACTGGTGTAAAGCAACGACCTTTCCCCAACACAAGGTCCAATGAATTGTCACAAATCATTAGCTCGTTCTTATCTACCAAAAGGGACATATGGCATGGGAGGATTGGATACCCAAAACTCTTTTTTCGAGAACCCTTGATGCCCCTAAAGTGATTAAGTCTAGAGGGGGAATTTCGAACGTTAAGGGAAAGAAAGGATGAGAGCTCGGAGACAAATTCATGTGATCCCTCTAAGTTGGATGAAACCTTTTGCCGGGAAAGTCTGCATCACATGTTTTTAGGACCTTGGATGCTGGTGATCCTTGTCGACCGTGTTATATATTTTGCGGATTCGAGTGTAAAAATTTGCAATTGTGGCGAAATAAAAGAAAGAACTATGTCAGATCGTCTGATTTTTATTGTGATGGATTTGATTGCAGTCGAATGTATGCGGAAGGAAACAAATTGCAGGGAGCATATCAAACGTCGTGTCATCAGAATTCAGAATCAGGGTTGCCAACTTGTGATGGTATGGCAGAGAGAACAAGACGTTACTATTGCAACTTTGCAAGATTGTTAGTGATCTAGTGTGACACAATGATCGGTGGGCACGACATGGTTACGCTGCTAGGCTGGAACATGGTTCTGGCCTATGAGATACCACTATACATGAAACGGGAACAAGTCACAGAACAAGTATGTTTGAGATTGAACTTCTGTCGGAGAAGATCGTCATGTTTCTCATTTTATTATATTTTGATGGTTCATTTGTGGATGAGTGCTTAAACTGCGAGTGGTGTGTGGCTCTAGAATATGTTCATTGCACTGAAAAGACCATACGAGCAACTGAAACTTCGCCCATTTGAGCGTAGAAATCCCTTTCAATTTTTTAAGTAGGGAAATTTCCAAGATATCACAAAAATATTAGGAAATGTAACGGCTGACATATTTTCATTTATGCTAGTTAGGAGTATGTTGCTAACTGAACCTAGTAAAAATCATAGTCAAATGAATATATGTCTGAAGAATTGATCCATTGACCATTTTCATTAAGAGAGAAGCATATTTATTTCCATTCACATATCAACTATTTTGAAGTTGTATAGGAACATGGAAAAGTTATATATACATCCTACGAATTTAATTGTATCAAAATTGAACCAAAGAAAAGTAAACCATGCACCCTAGCAACAAAGGTTTCTCAAAAATAATTAAAAAAACGCCATTATAGTGAATAATCTCAAATGGAAGAATATTAAAGTTCTATAACAACTTTAACTGAGCAGTCATGTTTAGTATGTTATGTTTTTTTGGGACATCACTTTAGTTGTTTTATCTGAAATTCCAATTCGTATTACCTCTCTCGTGCCTGTTTTGGGAGAAGATGAACAAACATCTCATAGCATCTCAAAGAAACAGGTTTGCACAACTTTTATATTCCTATTTTATTCATTGTTAATTACGATACGCTAACCAACAAAGAAAAAAACTGCAGAAAGTAATCGATGCGCATGGGTGTGAATATAGAAGAAGAATAAGAGAAGAGATTCGTTATAGGATTACAATTTCGTTGTTACTTCAGTTACATATCATGCATCTTTCAACATGCAAATCCAAATGGATTTCACTGACGAAGTTATAGCCTACAGTAAGCGCACAATTGCAGTTAACTGATATGTCCAAATAATATCATCGCCTGCAACGCCTCCTTTTCAAAAAAGAAAAGAAATCGCCTGCAACGCCTAACGATGAGAGCTGTAGTGTTCTGTTCATAATAGGACTGGATGGCAACGAAACCCTTTATGAGTAAACAAGATTTTACTGAACAAATTTCCACGAGAAAACAAGAGCATGTCTGATTCAGGGCGTCTGAATCAGCACTTAATCTCTTAGCACAAGATCGCCGAACCAACTGATCAACCACACGTCTTTCACTCAAATCATGTAGGGGTAGCTAATATTCATCCCATCACGTACGTACGGTACAAAATCAATGTCAGAATCACATACCAGAATAATCGATCTCAGGAGAAGATGTCAAAATAACATAACTAAGCTTTACATATATATCAATAACCAGTTAGCTTGCTAGCCACATATACATCACATCCTAGTAATGCTTGTCCAGCATTGCTGTTATTTACGCGCCACACAGATTTACACAACCTTACATAGCATGCATGGGACTTTATCCAACAAAGAACTAATGGCAGAAGAACCAATCGGCGGACCATCAGAGAAGCAGAAGAGAGTGGCGATCTCGATCAGATCGACAAGAGATTGACATAGCTATAATCAAAGATTGCACAAGTGCGTGTGCGTGCCGATCGAGGCCCAGGCTGTGCATGGAGACGCAACGCAGGTCAGGGCTCCACGAACATGGTTTTGGCACGGAACCTGGCGATGTACTCGGACGCCTTCTGGTCGACGTCCCGCTCGCCGACGTACCACAGCCCGTCCTCGTCGCTCGGCCGCACCTTCCTCGACGACCGCCGGAGCTGCTCGTACGCCGGCTCGTCGGCGTCCCGGTAGCCGCCGGACCCGAAGCAGGACAGGCTGGCTCCCATTGCTGAGCGATCAGCGGTAGCTTCTCTCCTTCTTGGAAGACGCTTGTCTCTACTGGTTCTCTCTTTGCTTAGCAACTCACTAGCCAGGAAACTGCTGCTGCTTGCTTGCTTCGTTGGCCAGCTGGTCCTGCCCAATTTATAGGGAAGGGAACGCACCCATTGGGTTCGCGGCAGATGGCCAAGATTCCCCCAAACGCTTCGCGGCGCCATCTGACGGCGGGGATCGATCGGAGCAACGTGCGAACGTCGTCTTGGGCACGTAGGCGCGCGCGCGAGGTGCGCGAAAGGTTCGTCAGACGACGGTGCAACTTAGCGCGCGGTGAAAAACCTGGCAGATTCTTTACGGCGCGCGGTTAAATCCTGACAAATTATTCTTTCTTGAGACTTCTCTCCAACCGCCTACCTGCTTCTCTGAACCATGGACGTCTGGACTCTAAACAGGCGCCATTGCAGAGGTGATGCCGTGAGTCGTGAATCCGATAATACGATGTGAAATGTCATGAATATATTATGGTAATAATGGAAGGCAAAGAGTATTTGATGGCTCCGATTCACATGAACCTAGCTAGAGATCGTGCGTTTAAGGTAGAGCTGATTTTTTATATTTTCTGACATGACGATGTAATTCAGATAAGGGCTGGGAGATCTGTGTTAGCATAAAAGTTAATGGCGATAAGCCGGCATCTCAGAGTCACTTATAGGATCGGTCATTTCAGGGTCATTTTTTATAATTAGGGTTCATCTAGATTTGGTCTAGCTATGTGTGCGTGATCACAGTTCACTACACCATCTTTATCACTGTCCAAACACAGTTTGTGATCTTACGAGTCTACTGGTAAAGCAGTGTGTACAAGTATCTGTCTTTCCTTCGCGGCTTAAGCTAACTTGAAGAGTACGCACAGCTGTTCAAAGAACAGCATTCACAGAACTCTCGTATTCCTTACCATATATGTAAGCCGGAGTACGTTTCAGTAAATTGTTCTTGCTCATCTTACCTTTAACAGCTTGCATCATTGTCCATGCAAGTTTCCCACACCAAGCAAGCTAAGCAAGGTCAATGCAATTATATGAAAAGATCAGTACCAGTTAGGTAGGACCAGTCAAAAGAAGAACAAAACTTCCCAAATAAAGCTGCCACTAATGCACTAACCTCATTTCAAACTGCAAGTTGCATGAATGCTTGCCTAGCTAGAGCTTTCACTGCCTTTTGAGAAAGAACTTGCCCGGCTTGCCTTGGCTTTTCGGGCAATACGCCAATACAGTGTATGTAATGCTTTGCATGCTGTAACCACAATGATCGAGGCAGCGACTTTTATGCAGAATCCTGTGATCGATGATGATCTCTTGATCAAATGTCTACAGTTGTTAGGCACAAGAGCTATGCCTGTAGATGGGATATGGTCGACATATATAATTATGCATAGCTTCATTGCTTTTGGCTCTATTATATTCTTTAGACTCCAGCTGTGTGTCATCACCAAAAGATCAGCCGCCAGAGATGAACCTCTTCTGCATGCCTTTCACGCTTACTGTTTAAAGCCAGCACGCATGCAAGAATTGAAGGGACAGGACGTATATATTTGTACACGGCAAATCAGACCTTCTTTACCTGTTTGTCTGTATACGCGAAAATGGTATTCTTAAATATGGCTGATCTACTGTTTTTGTCTATGATGTGTAAACACATATAGGTTGTAGGGTGTTTTATGATACTTCTTTCGCAATGACAAGTAATTTATAAGCATACAAACATATAATCTAGACATGTTTTCATGATATAGAAGTGGCGGGTAACCTTTTCTTCTTTTTCTCGGTTAACGTGCCAAGTTCTAGACCTTTATATTACTAACATTACTGTGGCTTTACACTACTGATATTATATTAATTAGTATACATTATTTTTCGGCTAATTTTTTCAGACATGTGTAGGCCACGGTACATTCTACCTTGCAAACAATGGAGGGAGAGAGAGACAGAAAGAGATAAAAAAAAAAGAAGCACCTAAGTTTTAATATTTTAATAAACGATGCTACCTTGAGACAAAAGAGGGTTTAGGCAGGAGCTTTTCTAGGTTCCAATTAAGGGGCTCCTAGAAGTACCTGAGAGCTTCATAGCTAGTTGCCAAAACGATGCTTTCCTTTTAACCCTTATACTTAAAAATAATTCATAGACGCTTCACAACCCTGTTTGATGATGTATGCGTGCTGATAGTTTAGTGCCAAACCGTTAATCTAAGGTCCTAAAAAGAATTATACATATTCTCCCTAAGTAATAAGTTCGGACCTTGAAAGTCTTTTGGGCCCTTTCTCGTACGCCATACTTTTCCCACTGGGCCACTCAAAGTCCTCGGAAGCCCTCGGCCCATTCAGGACAACCGCCGACCTCCGACGGCACTTCGGAGCTCCTCCTCCTTGCCCCGTTTCCATGGAGAAATTTGCTATTTTGCTCACGGCTTCGACGGGCTTCGTTATAATGCCCATCTAACGTTGGGCTTCGGTAAAATGCACGTCATGGACACACCGCTGTTATGCCCATGAGCAATTTATTGGACAAAATTACCCTCAATCTTCTTCTTCCTCCCTAAGACCAACATTGCCTCGCCCACTGTTGCCGCCACCTCCATTGCCGGTGAAGCTCGAAGCTTGAGCTCGGCCCCGCCACGGTGTCCTGCCACGCGCACCGCCTTGCCCTGCTGACGTGGAGCGCCACCGAGGCCTCGCCCTGCCGCCGCGCCGCGACGACCTCGCACCACGCCCCGCCCCGGCACGCGCGTCCACGACGAAGTCGAGCTCCAGTGCACTGACGGCGAGCGCCGGGTTCCAGCACGCGGAAGTCGTCGGGAAGTCGCGGACCCGGCACACAGACGTCGTCGGGATTCTCGGGAAGACGCGGGCGCGGGAGCTGGGAAGGGAAGTCTTCTGCTCAAGGATTATTGACGTAATGACAGGAGCCTACCGGCTACCGCCTGCAGCACGTACGCGTGCTAGCTGCCCTGGTTTGGTCAGATGCACGTACGTGTGCTAGGTAGCTGCCGAACCATCATTGATCAATAATCTTGCTACAACAACCAAGAAGCAAATCGCGTGCATCTGACCGGTGAACCCGCATCAGCAGCAGCAGCCTGCAGCGAAGCAGAGAGAGTATGCACGGCGCCGTGGCTCGCACCCAGCGCGACGCGATTTGCTGTTCGGATGCCCGAGCGCCGCCGCGTCCGCCAGCCTGCATGTGCACATTTGGCGCAGCGCGTGAGCGTAGCAGGCGTGGGATGGCAGCAGAGGGACATTGCCCGGCGGCACGTGCCACGGGAACGCGGAACAACGGTGGCCTGTCTCCGCCTCCCTTTCCCTGGCGACGAGCAAGGTTGGCCGGCGGCAATGGAGGTGGTGGCGAGATTGGGCGACGAGCTGCTCGTCGGAGCGAGGAAGAAGAAGATTGAGGGCAATTTTGTCCAATAAATTGCTCATGGGCATAACAGCGGTGTGTCCAAGTGACGGGTATTTTACCGAAGCCCAATGTTGAATGGGCATTATAACGAAGCCCACCGAAGCCGCGGGCAAAATAGCAAATTTCTCGTTTCCATCCCCTCATGAGCCAGCGTCCCAGCATCTTTTGTGGCCCACTTCTCTTCCGACGCCGTCCTCTCCCTTCCGCAACACGCCTCGACGCGTGTCCTCGCGATGGCGTTCCGCGGGCGCGGAAGAGGAGGAGGCCGGGGGAGGGGAGGAAGGTCCGGGTACGACCACCGCACCGACAACCACGCGCCGCACGAGAACTTCCCGGTCAGTCTCTCCTCCTCTCTCTCTTTCTCCGCTCGTCCTCGTGGCTGTGGAATGCAGGGGTGGATGTACCCCATCGCATGTTGTATAGATATACAAAACCTTGTCAAATACGGAGTATGGAGTAGCGTTCAAGTCCAAATGCCTGGTCGAGTCCAGCAGCGAACACACATGTACAAGTTGGAATGTTGGTTCTCAACATAGGCTGTTAATCTTCTCACGACCAATCCCTTTGCAGTTCAGTGCTTTACTTGGGTAATAGTAAGATTTGATTTTGTTCATCAATGGATTTAGTTCCAATTTATCAGTTGAGCTCATTGACCTTGTTAAATTAGTTAACTTAATGCCAAAAAAGTTCATCCAGGATTATTTCTGCAGTTATATAATTGTGCTATCATGCAACCTCAAAGCATTACCATGAACAATGATGTTGCTTCTTTCTGGAGTGTCCAGGCTGAGAAAGGCTTTTCAATATATAATGTCAGTCTTAATAAACACTAACAACGGCATAGATGCGAGAACTTATAATGGCATCCTAAATCTTGTATTCATCGTTTGATGGTTGGATTATACCATTTAGTTTTTGAAGGATTACATCACATAAGTCTGCACCCCCATGGTTGACATCCTTGATCCACCTCTGGTAGAATGGGTCTGCCTCCAAACTTGTTTCCTTGGGCTCATCCGTTGGCTTGATCGATTCGGGTGGGTTGGCTTTGCAGGAGATCAAACTGCCGGAGAGGACTTGCAACAAGGAGAACGAGGAGGAGAAAGATCCTATTCTACTCTCCACCTTGAAATTTGAAGAGTTCTGGAGGACGTCTTGTTACCATCTCAAGGAGGATGCTCCCAAGAAAAGTACTATGACTGACCTTAATACTTACAATTTTTCTTCTGATTATTGATCCATTGAGATGATGGCCCCTATGTTCCGTTCTCGTTTCCTCCTGTTGCTTATTGTGAGATTTTGCTGCTTGCATTGCTCAAAGTTGACATTTTCTTTTTTCTACCACTGACTGAAGTGTAAGAAATCAGTGAGTTAGCATCCATGAAGTAGCGAGAGAAATGTATGTTTGCTGCTAAAAGTTCGCAGTAGAATTAGGTACAACTTTGTTGTATGATATAGTTTTTCTTAGCTTGTTACCGAACATCCTTTTATTATGTTTCTAATCTCTATTGTTTGTAATTTGCTTCAATGCAAAAAGCTGTTTCCTCTAGCCCAACATCATCTGTACAGAACCTTAATAATACGGAGCTCCTAAATTTTCAACATTTGTGGATAGCTTCTCCAGTGTTCAGTCTGGTATGCTGTCTGCATTGTGTTTCTCTTTCATGTGCTGTTTGATACTAGCATTCTATACTAGGTGTCCCTGTATCGGGACATACAGACTTGGAGAAACAACTTAGCGGAATTGTAGAAACAATACAACATCTTGAATCATTCTTTAGTTTTTGTTTCCTTCAATAATTGTTGCTGTTTTTTTACATTGTTTTGCGTATAATGTGTTTCTGAGTTGATATCTTGTCAGAGAATGAAGATAAAGAGACCGAGAGATTTTCTGAGAGGAAGCGCAAGACACATCCAAAGCGTGAAGCACTTGCATTGTATCTTACACTTACTAAGTCTAATTTCCCTGAAGAACTATTACAAGGTACGCTTGACTATATTGATGTACATTTATTGTTTTCTGTTGTATCATTATGCCTGAAACACAATAGATGCTTAACATGATGTTCCTTTTAGGTTCTAGACGAGGGCAAGCTAACAACAAGAAACTTCGATGGGATAGAGATTCAGGTTTGCTTCTATGCTTTCGCTGCTGTGAATCTTAGTTCACGACTTCACATCTATCTTTTAGAAATAAGGACAAAATAACTGCTTACATGGTTTTTGCCTTGTTTGTAGACGAGAAGGCGTTTGAAGTATTTGAGAAGCTTGAACAGACCCACAAGGCAAGAGCGTCGTACTAATATTTGAACTTCAAAATTCTTATTTGCCCTTCTTGCAAGATGCAAGAATGATTTGGAAAGTATAGTTTCATTGCAGTCATACTATTACTAGTTTCTTTTAATCGGAACTCTTGATATGTTTCAAAGAGCCAATATGACTTCATGGTCAATTCTTTGGTACCAGAAGGCCACTGTATGGGCATGTAGAATATACAGGAAAGACCCTGTGCAAAGGATTAACACTAGTTGATAGATATGTTGCAGTTTAGACTATGAGGCTTTGTTTCATATGTTGCAGTTTAAACTAGTGAGCTTCGAACAGCATGTCGGTATCATTAGCATGCACCTTATTTTTGTACTAGTTTCATTCCCCTTTTTTCCTCATGTTACTTTTGGTGCTTGCAGGATGGAGACAAGAAAGCAGAAAAGGAAGGTGACAATAAGGATGAACAAGAAGAGGAAGAAGTAGAAGAGGAAGAAAGTTCAGATGATGATTATAATCAGGTACATGCCCCACGGTTTGTTTGCTGGTTTCAAGGAGGTAGAAGGGCGTTACATGGTTTTAGTTTCCTAGATATGCATATTTTGCCTCATGAAATCTTTAGTATACCACTTTGACATCTTGACCACCCTGTAGAATATTAAGTTTGATGATGATGACGATGACTGGAACCAAGAGGAAGAAACACGTAAGTTTCATTTGAACTTCTAGGCATATTGTTGTGTACCTTTTCTATCTTATATCAAACTCATGTTCATTTGTAAAGCTTTCTAAAAAAAGTTCTTTGTGTTACAGATGAAGATTACTATGATTAGGTATGGCTTGCTCGATGTAAAGGATGCCCTTCACATATTTTAGCTTCTTTCCTTTTTTCATTTGTAACTGATGGAGTGGAGCAACGATTTTTTGAGTAGTGTCTAGTTACTGATCCTTGACAAGACCAAAACCGCAACATCCGTGGCAACTACCACCCCCTACACAAGGGCCTGCAGATCGGCTCACCCTTGCAGACCATGGGAACCAACGAATAACCCCCTACACAATTGTCCATCCTCAGCATCTCACTCCTTTTCTTTTTCCCCCCATCTATCCATTTTTTGCAAATTATTGTCAGCATAGCTCATTTTTGTATCCTAATAGCCGGAGATTCTCAATGTCGTTTCAAAAAATATTACTCCAGAATCACTAGTTTCCTTGCTAGACGTTTTTGGGCGCCAACAGCTAGTTAATGTTCACATGTTCGCTCTGTGCATACAGTAAGCCCTGTCAGGAAAGGAACATATTGTACAATTATATAATATGTTAATAATTTACTGTCACACTCACATGGAGCTGTGCTTATCTTCATTTAAACTGAGGCTAAAGCTAGAAAACCTGATGACGTCGGTACAAGGTTCATACTTTCATTATGCTTAGGTACATTTTTTCCATTCCTATAGTTTTTTCTACACCCTCCATTTTTTTTATGGCGTTTCACACAGAAACGACATCAAAAAAAGAATGGTGGAGTAGGAAAGATGCTCTCTCAACGATTTATCTAATATCCCAAGAATGAGATGATACAGTAGAAATGAATAAAAAATCCAGGTGACGTGAGCTTAATTCTCAGCTAAAGTAATCTTCCTAGGGTCTCCATACTAATTTCACATGCTTCTTTAACTGGAGTTGTGTGCAGACTGCTCATTCATCCAATGTCGATAATTGTCCTTATCCTACAATTCCCCCCGACACGTGGGCCATTCATCTAAGTACGAAGTATTTAGTATTACACGACAGAATTGTTCCTTGGGGGCATCTCCAGTAAAGATCAGCTCCCTGCTTTCTTCGGAAGAAAAAGCAACAAGCCAAAATTTTCAAAAGAAAAAATGGGAGGAATTTTGAAGAATAGAAGAAGAAGGCGCCAAGGTGACGTGTGTCCTGATGTTCTGCTGGTCTGTGCGGCGTGTCGTCATCCACGGACCGCTGGTCCATCAAAATGAGCCACATTTTCAACGGAGAACCGGCCGTCCCTTTCCTCGCACAAGGCGCACGCACACAGTCCTACTGATACACTCGATTTCAGCTTAAATTACGTTGACTCAGTAGCTACTTACCACGTTGCCCGCCGAGCAACGAAACAAACGTCCAAGCAAACGCCTCTCCGCCCGCCGCCGGCGAGTTGTTGGGTCAGAGCGGCGATATGTTCCCGTCGTCTTCTCCAACGCCTCCTCGGACTGACAACGGCAGCGGCAATCCACGGGCGTCTCTCTCGGAGGGGTCAATTGCCCAAATAGCACTACTAAGGGACACCCTCTCCAAAATAGCATGACTAAACGATGGAGCTCCGAAACACCACTTGTGAATGCCATGTTGTCGCCAGTATGCCAAAACTCCTCCAGCCGGCCAGAACACACAGAATACCTGACCATTTTGCCCCTGCTGCTTCAGCCATGGCGCCCGCCCTCTCCCTCTGGCCCTGCTCTCGCCCGTCGCATTGGTGCCCTGCGGCGACGAGGGCTGGCCGCCCCTGGCGCACTCAGGTCACGGCCCCGCCGCCGCGCCACCCTACTGCGTCGCCAGCCTCCACTGCGAAGCGCGCCGCCCCTGCCCGCCTCCAGATGCGGCGGCGGCTGCAGAGCACGCCCCTCCCGCGCGACGCAGGAGGCAAGCCAATTGACAGCACCTGGCTCGCGCGACGCCACCCGCGCCCTCGGCGAGCCAGCGAACCATCTCCCTCCTCTAGATTCCTTCCAATCCAGAAGCAAGCAGCCGTAATCGAAGGAGGGCGCAAACCAGAAGTAAGAAACCCGTCGCCTCCTCTGTCCTCTCTCTCCTTTGCTTCCTTTTTCTTTCTTTTTTTCCCCCTTCATTTTCACAAATCGAAGCAACTATCTTCCTCGTTGCTCTTTCACAAATCGAAGCAACTATCTTTCAGCAAACGGGAAGAAGCTGCACATACCACCTCGTTGCTCTGTCTTTCTGTTTTCCTTTTGGACCTCTTCTTTCTCTATTTCGATTGCTACAGGTTCAACGAATTTGATGCAACCTTGTGCATTTTCGAGGCTCCGGTCTTTCCCGCGGCGAGCTCGACGGCCTGGTCGCTGCAGGGGCTTCGTGGCGAGTCGGCGATGGGGCTCGACGACCGTAGCGCTGGACATAGGAGCTCGGCGGCGGCGGCACAGGCGTGGGTGTCGGAGCTATGCAGCAAGAGCGAGAAGGAAGAAGGTCACGAACGTCATTTGAACCCTCTGTTGGCACGATAGGATGAGGAACAGATTTATCAGTGGCGTCCTGGAGCTTCCTTGTTTACTAAGTGCGTTTCGGAGAGGGCGCTCTTTAGGAGTGGCTTCCAGGCAATTATCCCCTCTCGGAGAAGTGGTCTAATCGTGGATTTTGTTGCGCTCCCTTTCTCTGAGGATATATACTACTCAGTACTATAGCTCTTCTCCTCTACCAATGAGCGACGTCCAACGCAACCAACCACGTTGTTGTACAAATAAATTAGGGACTCCGTAACCGTATAGTAGCAATTATCTGCGTCCACAACGTCAGGAGCTAAACTACTCGCTAGCATTCAATTCGGCACTCAGCACTCAGCATCAAGCTACCAGCTTTACTAGTCATTGACTCCCTCGTCACTGCTGACTTCGAGCAGTCTCCTCCGGCGAGGCAGCAGGGAGCGTACTGCAAGGCCGGCGGCGGCTCAGGAGCTGGGAGCAGAAGAGAATGGCGGCCGCTGCCTCTACCTCTCCACTTCGCGCTTCTCTGCCCCAAGGTGCGGCCATGGAACATACTCTGCTTCCCGATCCTCTCGCCGATTCGTTTCCTCATGTCTTTCAGTTTAGTTTTGGTGATCTCGTTGCTAGATAGTTCATGGTTCTTTGGATTGGTCTCAACTATGGATTACTATTTGTAATTAGGAGCGAGAATATGTTCTTCTTCTCTACTTGGATTGGCCCGGATGCGAACCTACTCTGCTTCTCTACTTTCTTTATTGCTGACAACATAGATCTCCAGGAGTTTATTAATTTTAGATGCTGCTTGTTAGTAGTAGTATCTTTTTTTGTGTGTAAGATTCGTATCGGCTTATACTATTAATTAAGGATAAAATAAGCAGTTATTTACATTGAGCAGAACTCGCCAACCTAAAATACATGTAGCTTGTTATCCAGTTCCACTTCCAACTTCCAAGCCTCAACACAACCCCCATAACAGCTGGCCAGTTTTGATTTACTGTTCCTCTCAGACGTTTTTGTAGTTGGTGACTAGAGCAACGAACATATACAGTATCACAGAAGAACAAGGGAGGGGATTATTGAATTGTAAAAGTTTGCCCTTTTCTCCTATTTATGCAGAAAAGATAGTCTTTTGGTACCACCGGAAATGCTAAGCCAAATCCGAGCATTTTAGCTAAGACTAGGCATCATTGGGGTCGGTATCAGTGGTCCAGTATATCTAATCTAGTTGGTACCCATGCCCTTTCAATTTTTATGTCCCCACTTAATTGACAATCCAGAGTTTTTTTTTTTTTTGAGGTAACAATCCAGAGATTTCTGGAAGTGAATGAGAATTGAGTGTTCGTTACATCCTGCCCATCCCGCCTGATTCCTCTGACACGGTGATGCTCAAGTGCTCAACCTGATGGAAGTTCCCTACGTTGCCGCAGGCCTGGAGCAGAGAGCTTCACTGCTTAGCGCGCCAAAGCAGAGAGCTGCAGTCAATGGGAGGAGAGGCTGCCTGAGCTTCACCGCGAGGGCCAGCTCGAACTCGGGCGCCAAGGTGAGCATCCCGAAACAATGGTACAACCTCGTCGCCGACCTGCCGGTGAAGCCGCCGCCGCCGCTTCACCCGCAGACGCACCAGCCGCTGAGCCCCGGCGACTTGTCCCCTCTGTTCCCGGACGAGCTGATCCGGCAGGAGGTCACCGACGAGCGGTTCGTCGACATACCCGAGGAGGTCATCGACGTGTACAAGCTGTGGCGCCCGACGCCGCTGATCAGGTAATGGAATTGACTTATTAGCCTTGTCAATGGCAGCTACTGCTGTTGTTGGAATTCTGGAGTGTGTGATGCGAGTTCTTGAAATGCTGGTGAGACAGGGCTAGGAGGCTGGAGAAGCTGCTGGGAACGCCGGCGAAGATCTACTACAAGTACGAGGGGACGAGCCCGGCGGGTTCGCACAAGCCCAACACGGCGGTGCCGCAGGCATGGTACAACGCGGCGGCCGGAGTGAAGAACGTGGTGACCGAGACGGGCGCCGGGCAGTGGGGCAGCGCGCTGTCGTTCGCGAGCAGCCTGTTCGGGCTCAACTGCGAGGTGTGGCAGGTGCGCGCGTCCTTCGACCAGAAGCCGTACCGGCGGCTGATGATGGAGACGTGGGGCGCCAAGGTGCACGCGTCGCCGTCGCCGGCGACGGAGGCCGGCCGGCGGATCCTGGCGGCGGACCCGGCCAGCCCGGGCAGCCTCGGCATCGCCATCTCCGAGGCCGTGGAGGTGGCGGCCACCGACGCCGACACCAAGTACTGCCTCGGCAGCGTGCTCAACCACGTCTTGCTCCACCAGACCGTCATCGGGGAGGAGTGCCTCGAGCAGCTGGCGGCGATCGGCGAGACGCCCGACGTCGTCATCGGGTGCACCGGCGGCGGGTCCAACTTCGGCGGGCTCGCGTTCCCGTTCATGCGCGAGAAGCTGCGCGGGAACATGAGCCCCGAGTTCAGGGCCGTCGAGCCCGCGGCGTGTCCCACGCTCACCAAGGGCGTCTACGCCTACGACTTCGGCGACACGGCCGGGCTCACGCCGCTGATGAAGATGCACACCCTCGGACACGACTTCGTCCCCGACCCAATCCACGCAGGTCAGGTCGATAATGATAACACATGTGACAAGCTTCTCCTTGAGCATTCCATTGAGTAATGGTTGTGATTTCCGTTTGCAGGTGGGCTTCGGTACCACGGAATGGCGCCTCTGATCTCGCACGTGTATGAGCTCGGGTTCATGGATGCCATCTCCATTCAGCAAACTGAATGCTTCCAAGGTAGTACACTGCTCTGATCTGCTCCTCATCAACGAGCAACAATTCTACAAGATACTGAATTGAACACCGTAACAATTTCCGTCTTGTTTGGAGCAGCGGCCTTGCAATTCGCGCGGACGGAGGGCATTATTCCGGCGCCGGAGCCGACACACGCGATCGCGGCGGCGATCAGGGAGGCGCTGGAGTGCAAGCGGACCGGGGAGGAGAAGGTCATCCTGATGGCCATGTGCGGCCACGGCCACTTCGACCTCGCCGCCTACGAGAAGTACCTCAAGGGCGACATGGTTGACCTCTCGCACTCCGAGGAGAAGCTCGAGGCGTCCCTCGCTGCCGTGCCCAAAATCTGATGCGGGAGAAAGATGCTTCAAACTGGATTGGAACGAATAAACGATGCGGTGTTGACTTCTTTGTATTCTGGTGATGATATGTTGTTGGTCTGTGAGCCTTGGATGTTGGAAATTGGAATATTTGTGTCGTAATAACGGTGAAATGAATTACTGTTTTTTGAAGCCTGAAATGAATAAATTTTACGAATAAACAGATTGAATTTCTGCTATGTGTTCGTCACTCACCCCTATGAACACACATACGCAAACCTTATTCCTATGAGCATCTTCGAAGATTGTGCCGGCACATCCTAAATATTGATAAAGTCACCATTGGCGCCTCACTGTCGACGGGAGCGTCGCTTATCACTGAAAGCACAATGCCGTTAAATCTTAGAAAATTCGCTCCCACAGGGAATTGAACCCAGGACCTGAAGTGTTACTTAACTGATGTTCCACGGGCTTCTTTGTGTGGGTTTAGTCCAGTTATCCACGAAAATTGGCCGAAGGTTCAGCCCATCCAAAGAAGGCCTCACTGGACTACAAGACAGTTAGGCCCTTCTTAGGATTATCAGTCTATCAATGCCGGCCCATCAAGAAAATATATTATATCTACTGCAATAGTAGAAAGCCCAAAGGGAGTTCGACCTGACAAGGGTTTCCTCTGAATCTCTCCACATCTCCGGCGCCGGCGACCTCATCCTCCGTCCCCTCGCCGACCGCTTCGTCCTCCGGCGTCGACTCCTCGTTGTGACCCAGGTGAGTTTCAAATCTCCTATGGCTCTCCCGTGGTCCCCGGATGTCGTGACGCTGACCCCCTTTGTGGATATTAGATATGAAGAGGGCGGCGCCGTCGCAGGAGCCTCTGGAAGTCTCTTCCGACGACTCCCTGAGCTCGGATTCCGGTGATGAGGTGGGAAACGCCTTTGGGCTGCCCAAAATCTCCAAAGCGCCAGAAGGTGAGAACTATTCTGGTGATTTGTTAACACGCGATTTAGGAATCACTCTGCACCCGCATGTCCTACTTGCTTTAGGATGTCACCTTTTGAATTTAATGATTGTTAAATTGTGCGTGTGTTTCTCGTGCTTGGATGCAAAAAAAGAACCCTTTAGAACATGGCAATCTAGCCTGTTAAATTTGTTAGTGGTTTTATAGTCAGTGCTGTTCTGTTTTCACATAATCAATTTAGAAACTTAGGCCATATGCTTTATATTCAGACATTTCCAGCCATCCATTAGGATTACTGGATATTGGTCATATCTTGTGGTCTATTCATTATACAGGAATATGACAGCAAATTGTTGGGGAACATGCTTAAATCATGATAGTTGCATGCCTTACAAGAGCAGGTGTATAACCCTAACAAGTTATACTTTAGCAGTGCGGTAACTTTTGTCACTTGTCAGAGCTTTCTTCAAATATGTTACATGTACAGATGTGCTTCATGTGATTGAGTGAAACATTGTGTGTTTATGATATCTTGCAAATTTTGAGCTATCACAATTTCCATGGAAAATTGCTTGCTTTTATAGTGTGCTTTCTTGTGCATCGGTGCCGCTGTGTATGAGTGGGGCAGGGGTTCGGGGGTTTTCTCGACCTGTGTGAGAAGGTCTTCTTCTTAAAGTGCAATGCCCGGGGGCTGTCTTACCCCCTGCAGTTTGAGTTTTTTTGAGTTTCCAAGCCTGCTTATTGTCTACTGTTTACCCCTTTTTACAAAAGCAACCGGTTGGGTTTACTGGAAAGGTGTAGGTTGTTTCTTCTTTTAACAGACTGCGACAGCACTTAACAAACCATTACCTGGCTCCAGAAAGTCTCTCACTCTTAGCTGGTTACCACTTCCGCTGCTTGTTTACTGGCTAAAATTTATATCTGGCCGATTAGGCACGTTGTTTCTGTTTGTTTTCCTTTGGTATATGAGTTTGTGCAAATAAGAAATACGTTTTTGTAATGATACTTGTAGCTAAGTTTCATTACCCTTTTTTTCCAACTATAGACAATTCTCGACTTCCAGTTTCTTGCATTATAGTGTTGGAGTTCCTAACGAGGCAATGCTCATCGGGGGGAAGAAACTTGTGTTTCTTATACCAGACATATCTGAGAGCTGAACTGAGCTATGTCAGATCCCCAGGGGATAGTGTTTCTAATGTAGTAGTGGGATCATGCAGGTGCCCTGATCAGGAAGGCTGAAATGTATCAGCAGTACATGAAGCTCATTCCAGTTCCTTCTTACCAAGGTTCTGTGATCCCATTCACGTCATGGATGGGACTTGGAAGATCAATGAAGCAGTTATATGAACAACCCTTGCATTACCTTACTAATGTCCTCTTGAAAAGGTGGGATCAGCAAAGGATCGGGAGTGATGATAAGCGACATCTGGATGCTATCATTCACCCTATTAGAGCTGAAACCTTAATCTGGGCCACCGAAGAAGTCCATAGATTGACCACCTCTGGCCACCACTTAGCTAAGCTCTGGTCCACAGATCCCATGTACCATGCGAACATTGATCCAGTGTTCCCATCCATAAAGTTGGACTAGCTAGGCCTTCTTGTTTTGTCTATTTAGGTTTTTCTCCCCGATGTAAGCCTCTCCAAAGTTTCGTTTGCTAAATTGGAAATATTAATGTAGTTATATGAACTCTGAACGATCCATATTCTGAGTTGATATCTCATTGTCAGGGCTTATTTTAATGGTGGTTTTAGCTCTATGAACAGCAGCCATGTCAAAGAAGAAAAAATCTGGTGGTGTGGATTTCAGTGCTTTGAGTCGCCATGGATACAGTGGTGGCCCATCTGTCTTGACGGTTCGCCCGCAGGAGGAGGCCAACTGGTCATGGTCTACGGGGAAAGATCGTGACGCCAAAGACGATGCAACTGAGTCCTACGAAGAACGTGAACGCACTAGGGCTGCAGTAACTGAAGGAGAGAAGCTTATCGGTCTGCATAATGCGCCGCCTAACCCGTTACTACTGGAGAAAGACAAGAAGAATGAGTCCTTCGCACAGAAGGAGAAGCGGAAAAGGGATCGGGGGCAGGCCAGCAGGGGGAAGAACTACGTCGAGGAAGAGAAGCGGCTCCTGAGGGGGAGCGGCGTCTACTCTGGCTTTGATACTTGAGTACCTGACAGTACCTTGTAGAAATGCAGTACTCGGTAACACCTAAACTGCTAAATATGTCCGTACGGAGGATTTATTCCTTGTCAAAATTAATTGTGTGTATTGGCTGTTGTTGTGCTTAAGGTGACTTTTTGGTCGGTGGATGTTAACTCTGGAGTATGAGCACGAGCGGGTAGTTTACCATGCAAATTTTCAAGTTACTTCGGAAGAGTTAATTCTGATGCAAGGTCATGAAATTTTGCTACGTTCCTTTTGCATGAACACCCTGTTCTTCAGCTAAAGTTTGGGCGGTGACAGTTCACAACTATTCCCCCTCAGGAGCCGCAGCTCCTCCACGTAATTTGCTGCGCATGCAGATGGCGTGATCGTGAGAAAATTTACATGAACATTTACAACAATCCTCTTGCCAAGGTGCCATCGAACTCAGAGGGGGAAAACATACTGCGGCGATGCTGAGCCTGACAAGAAATGTGTTTTGTAATCTGAACGACTTATTCTCGCTAACCACACGATGAACAATTGAGTCACCACTCAGGACAACGTTTATTTTGACGAGAATGATTGTATTTTTGTGACTACATCGTTTAACATGTACAAAATCCTAGCGTTTGGACGGCGGACAGACAGGTGAGTCGTAACTATACACCACTGATCTGTTTCTCCCACATCTGCACACGAGAAGCGAGGCTGGCGAGTTCCATCGCTGTTCAGTCGCCTACCGCTGCAATGCTGCAGCCAGTAGCGGTTCTGTTGGGAGGACCTCCATGCAACTGTCGTTTGGGGAAGGAGCTTCTTGTCTTTCTCGAACTGGGAG
The DNA here is from genome assembly GCA_007726485.1 of Eragrostis curvula. Lineage (NCBI taxonomy): Eukaryota > Viridiplantae > Streptophyta > Magnoliopsida > Poales > Poaceae > Eragrostis > Eragrostis curvula. The sequence goes on along the minus strand of CM017441.1, from coordinate 5,592,859 downwards.
GGCCGAGCATCGAAGATGGACCATCCACATCTGTCAGTTAAAAAGAGCGAACGAGCGCAGCAGGCCTCGCAGGCTAGCCTCTCTTTGTCGTCCGATCAGAACAAAGGATCCTTCTTTGTTTCTTCAAACTCGATTATCCCAATCTCCAACTGAATTTCAAGAAAACACATGATCAATGCTATGTGCTCGAAGTGGTTTCTTAGACCCGCTCACGTTTGCAGGGTCCCTCGTCTAGAACCCACTGCTCCCTACAGGACCGTTGTAGGTGAAGCTTGTTTGGTTTCCTCCAATGTCTCATCTCACAACACGGATTTGGGGGGTGGGGGGTGAATAGGCTTGGCAACATCTATGGCACAATAGGTTACCACCCCGGGAACAACTGAACGAGACAAGTTGTTAGTAGCCATTTATATGGACGGATAGTTGTGCATTTGAATGTATTGAGCCCATCTACTGGCTTTGTTCTCATATAGTATATGTTAGTTACCAATACCATTGTTGCTTTGTTGACACGCATGTTTAATGTACGTTCATGTTTTTCTCATGAAGAGACAAACGGTAGGCGAACGATTTTTTTTTTTTGGGGGGGGGAGCTAGGCGAACGAATTTGTGCTTTCAACATTGCACAAACTGGATGAGCATGCACGGTGCCAAGAGTTGAAATATGCATGACAAGACAGACAAATTAGAAGATAAACGAGCCAAAAGAGCAGATTGGACTTTTACTTGTTTTCAAACTTTATAAATACAAGGAGAAGCAACAGGTGGCAGGTACAAATTGGCCATGGCCTCTCCGATCCTTCCTTTCGCGTCTAGATCCGCCGCTGACCAGGGACTTGGAGGCTAACTTTGGTCTTGGTTGATCGACCCGATCACTTCATATATATCCATGGTCAGCAAAGTGCCATCGTTCTAGCTTAGTGACCACTGTTCATGGCTATCCGATCAGAAGAGGGGACTCGTGCTTTTTTTTTTTTCATGACCAGAACGCACACTCCGTCAGCTCCGGTGGCCAGCAATGCCGATCCATGTAGAGGTAGCCACCTGCTCCGACGCGCATCAGCCCCATATACGCGTCGTCCATGTAGAGGTAGCCGGACTCGTAGCGGAACGACCGAAGAAACTGAGGCCGCTGACCATGACTGGCGCTTGTCTGGCCGAGATCACTGCAAAGGCAGACAAGCAGCAGGACGGCAAGTGAGACGGTGATGAATAGCGCGAGCTTCACCATGCGGCGGCCCATATGGTCGTCTGAGCACCCGCACTTCGATTCCTCCGTTGGCCGGCAAATTAGTGTCTGGCTTGCGCTTTCTAGGTTTCGTCTCGTTCGGTGTGGTGGAGCGACGAACGTTTAATGGGCAATCATGGCTCGGGTGCCTCTGCTTTTAAGCACCGTTTCAACAGGTCCGAGCCGGTCACACGTCCGAGAGCCAGTCCGAGTCGGGAGTCGGATTCGGATCGGAAAGACAAAGCCGTAGTACACGAGTGGGCTGGTCTGATCAGCCTTGTGTTACGAGAGTACTGGGCCCGAATATTGTGCCGTGGTGTAATGGGCTTAAGCTGATGTGCAGGTGAACCGTCCGTAGTGTAATGGGCTTAGGCTGATGTGCAAATTTGCGAGAACCAACGTCAACAAAAAACAAAAAGAGGGTTCTCCACCAAAAAAAACAGAAAAGTATTCGTTTGGTCACCCGCCTGTTAGCGATTGCATGTTTTTTTTTTTCTTTTGGTGGAAGCTAGTAGACATGTTTTGCAAAACTGGTCCAATGGATGTTCAAATTCCTACATGTACTAATATCTAACTTGGTATGTATAGGTCATTTACTCATCCATATCCGAGCCCACCCATATGCATTTAGATATAGAGGTCTTACATGGTATATTGGTATTTAGATGTAATCACACAATTAAAAATATGTATATATGCAGAGCTTAAATATAATTACCTGTGGCCTTCTTCAGATATTTGGATACACTACTTTGCAGCCAGGCAAAACTTCCGTAAGACTGTCTATCTACGGCGAACTCAACTATTCCTCGTAGTCTGTTTTCCCTCATGTCTACGGCAATCACCCAACTAGCATTTTCGTCACCGATGTTGATCTTGACCATGAAACAAACAGTATCACCATCATCGTCCAAGCAGGGTGTGGGTCGATATGCAACGATTCTCTTGAAGGGCGACAAAGGCCTTCCTTCACCATCTCCAACCTTTGGGACGAGATCAAACAGCAGGCTGCTGTCAGAGTCCATCTTGTTGGACTCTATACAGCACACCTTTTCCCAAGCATGATCCAGCATCTGAGAGGTCGTAGCAGCCACTGGCCTGGTCCACATGGTGGACACCCAATCGTCTTTGATGTATTGACCACTCAAGTCGCTTCGCGGCCTAAAGCGAAGCTGCTGATGGACAAACTTGATGCGATCTTTGACAACGGCGATGTCCCGCCAAAGACACGGATCGGCTAGGAACAGCTCGTCCGGGCGAGGAGGCTGTGGAAACGGTATGTAACTAAGCGTGGGGTTAGCTTCGCCCTGATGCAGATCACAGAGGAGGATGCCTCGCCAGAGGTCGACAAACCCCATGGTGTTACCTTCTCCTCCTATAACAATAACCTTGTTATTGACATGAATGAAATTGCGTCCTTGACGATATTGCTGGAGCTGTTGGTCTTCCACTGAGACGGACGTCGTAGTCCAAGTACAGAGGATGGAGTTGTAGAGGTTGAGGATGAAGCGCCCACGTCCTCCTGGCATGGACCACCGGTCCTCACAGAGTGAGGCGACCATGTAGAATTGATCATCTTCCGGGTCGTCGTCTGGGCGTTTGGTTCTCCTGCAGCACAGGAGCCCAACCTCGTAGGAACTCAAGTACTCGTCGCCAGGCGGTCGCCGGAGACGCGTCAGCGACGGGCCCCCGGTGCCGGCCGGCCGGTAGATGTAGAGGTCGGCGTCGCCGGTTATGTCCTTCTCCTCAGGGCTGACGACGATGCGGAGGAGGACGAGGTCACCGTCGGTGGCGATCACCTCGGGCGCGATGGGGATCATGTCCTCGTCGACGTCGGCGTGGTGGCCGCGGCAGTAGACGCAGATGTGGGAGACGCGCGGCGGGCGGGCGGCGTTGAAGGTGACCTGGATCTGGTTGCCGCAGCTGGAATTGGAGTAGGCGGTGGTGGCGTTGGTGCAGTCCGCGACGACGTAGGCTTTCCGTTCGATGAGCACCCAGGGGATCTCCGCATCGTCGGCGGCGCCGTCGGGGGAGAGGGCAGGCGGATGCCGGCTGGCATCGCGCAGTTTATACGGGTACCCGCGGGCCATTTGATCGCTCTTCCCCTTCTTGATTCTCTTATGCTAGTGTTTGGATGGATCAACTCGATCCAGTGTAGAGGAGAGGAAGGGAGACGTCCATGGCGGCGCAACGAGTTTTACTTTACGATACGTGGGTCGTGGAGGCGAAACATGGCCCGGCCATCGCACCAGGCCGGGCCGGGCTGGGCCAGGGCAGGGCAGGGCAAACCGGTGATGGACGGCATGCGAGCACAAATAAATAAATAAATCTTTTTATTTAGGTTACCTACTGAAGAATGGAGTGGAGGCTGGACAAAAGTTGCACCATCACATTACGGCCTACATGTACGATTCGAGTTAAGGACGTCAGCAGCGTTCAAGTTGGTCTTAACCGTTCTCCCCAATATATGTCCTAGCTAGCTACCGAAGCTCACGAATGATCAAGCTGCTGAGTAAATCAGTCCTGCCAATCAAACTACTACCTGATTATCAAATGCACGTGGCTTACAAACATTTCCAAGCAACTCTCATCTTCCCTACCAACCCTGAAGCACTCCTCTCAGTCCTCCAGCCTTATATATTCACCGCTACTGACCAGTTCTCATCATCAGCACCGCCCAAGGTTGAATTCGAACAACAGTCATAAAAAGAGCGTCTTCCTGGCCAATTAAGGTCGACAATGGCAGCTGCTGCTCATCTTCCTACCCCTAACAAAATCTCCATCACCCTCCTCTTCATTGCTGCCATCACCTGCACGTCCTTCGCTCCCAGCGTCGACGCTCAGCAATCTTCTTGCGCGAGCTACACCTTCTCGAGCAACCAGGTGTACGCGTCGTGCGCCAGCCTGCCGCGCCTCGGCGCCACGCTGCACTACAACTACACGGCGGCCACCAACACGGTGTCCGTCGCGTTCCGGGCGCCTCTGGGCAAGTCCGGGTGGGTGGCGTGGGGGCTGAACCCGAACGGCACCGGCATGGTGGGCACCCAAGCCGTGGTGGCGTTCCAGCACTCCAACGGCAGCCTCGTCGCGTACCCGACGCTGCTCGACAGCTACGCGCCGTCCATGGCGCCCGCCGCGCCCAAGCAGCTCGGGTTCCCGGTGACGGAGGTGGCCGCGGAGCACGTGAGCAGCAGCAAGGAGATGGTGGTGTACGCGACGGTGGCGTTGCCCGGGAAGGGGAGCAAGTTCAACCACGTGTGGCAGCAGGGGAGCTCCGTGGTGGGCGACGTGCCCGCGGCGCACCCCACCTCCGGGGACAACATCCTCTCCACGGGCACCGTCGATTTCAGCAAGTGATGTTGAGACTTGAGAGACTGCACTGCAGGATGCGTCGATTTCTCTACTTGCATTTCCCGGTTGTTTGTTCGTACGTCATACTACTACGCATGTACATGTATAACCTTTCCATATTCCATACACGTTATTGTCACCGCTATATATTATCACACCAGATGTAATGTAATCGCGCTTGCTATTGTTATATGTGGACTGTGGATTACACAAAACTCAACATATCTTTCATGTCTCCCAAATCTTTTATTGCACAAAACTTATTAACCAAAAATGTTCCAGAAAATGATTTTCAGAATATTGCACAGATATTTTCACAAAGTACATTGCGATATTATTCAACAATAGTTTTTTTCAGTTTTCTGAAAAAAAAAATGCAAAACATTTTCAACACAGAATTTGTGAGACTAAAATATTATCCAAACATTTTTCTAATTCCCCAGCAAACACAGGTAATTAATGAACCAAACATTTTTCTAATTGCAAAACACTTTGCATGTACAAAAGAATAAACAAAGTGGTTGGTTGGACATGCAAACACAGGTAATCATTAATTCCCCGAACCATAAATCCATGAATCCCCAAACTCTAATCCTCAAACACTATTTTGAAAAAAATGATGAATAAGCAGTTCCACAAAATTAGCATGGAGGAAAATTTTAGTAAAACTTTAATGAAAACCAGACACTCTCTTCAATGTAAAAGAAAAAGACATGGCAAAACAATGAAGTACACAAACATATATGCATGACATAGGTGCATAAAACTTGTGAGCTTTAACTATGTTCTTGTTCTGTGCTCATGCTTCAACATAATAAATTGTGAGCCTAGCTACAACAAAGCTCGCAATTGGGTCAACAATTCAGTAATGCTATTGCATTGTGGCACAGTTCATTGTTTCCATGCATGGGACATTGGAGCAAACCAAGCAAATGTATAGCCACCACGTAGAAATAGATCGGGCGCTACAGGTATTTGTGTAGACTGACTTGTACCAGCTCGTCGGAAGATAGTGATAGCGGCTTCTCAACTTGATGTGCCTAGAGTGAAATTGTGAGATATTTGCGTCCAAACAGAGTAGCCAAAGTCGGCCAATTGGCTGGTAGTGCCACTGACTGTGTCCAGCAGCTACAAGTGCTCTATCTACTCTATGTACATTACCATTGATTTCATATTGTACAAAAGCCCAATAAGTTGCAACAGCAAGAGATTAAGGACCTCTTCATGTATATATCATAGAGTTAGCATGTTTGGCTTCTTCCATCAAAATGTATGTACACTTTTCATGCATTGCTTGCATACGGGGGATTGTTATTGCAAACAGTTCATTGATGGCCAGATCCATTGTAGAACAAAATACCATTACATTGGTCACCACCGACCAGATGAATTTTCCGCAAGCGGAGGCTCTCTTTTTTCTGAAATAAGACAGGAGCGCTGCCATTCATTAAGGTAGAAGATAGAAAGAATACATCCTAGTATTACATAACCTAACCCAGCATACGTGCCAGGCCCGAGCAATAGTCATCACCAAGCTCGAGAACAACAAAACAAAAAACAAAGCAACGCAAGCAAACCCTGAATCACATGCAGCTAGCTGAGGATCATGAAACCTGCAAGGAAAATAATAACAGCTAAGGAGGCCTCCTCAATGCCTTCAAGAGGCTAGCCAGGGCAATCATCTGTTTGTCAATCAAACTTTTGTCCTTTCTAACAACAATCCATTTCTTTGTCAACATATTTCTAACCATCTTTACACCCGGTTTGAGCTTCTGACGTCGACTGCAATGCACACCGCCCTCCCGATGCACCCCAATTGATACCTTCTCGGGAGATGGGTTTTGCGAAATAGAGAGGGACAAAGGAGTTACCATAATGTGCTTGAGGTTGCTCAAAGCCTTGATTAACTCATGCCCAATCAATTGCTCCTCCTCACATCTAACTATGGATGGTGTCTGGACATCCTCAACATTGGGCTGGTTGGGTAGCAGCCTGCGGTGCGAGGGAGCCCTCGCCACCGTCACACATCCTAGGCTCTCCTAGCTGATTGTACACAACTTGACCGTTAGAATTTCTTTTTATTGTAAATGGTAACTCAAGGCTGCACCTTCCTTTTCCTCACAAGAGAAGTACTGAACCGCATTCTGTCCTCGATTCCCCAAGCGCATTCCAAGCAATAGAAGTCATGCAAGGCTCACCGCCATCTCAGTCTCTGCATTAGCCCACAGGCCACAAAAAGGGTTGACAAATAGCTGATTTTTTTTTGTTCATTGCACGGCACCGCCACTAACGGCATATGCGTGCATTCTGCGAATTGCAAAGGCGTGAAGGGACACATAAAGTGCAGCCTCCTCCTCAACTGCTCGGCAAAACGTTGATGGACAGGGCTTCAATCAAAGTACAAATGCACTTGTATGGTTAGCTTGCCACAAGCAAAATTCCGATGTATTTTCTGGTTTATATCCGAATGCTTGAGCCATTTTCCTCATATAAATGATGAATGCTGAGGGGTGTGTGTTTGCTACTCTCTGAGCCGTTTCTCCTCTAGAGCTAGCTGCCACACTGAGCTCAGTAAAGCTTCTACACAGGTGCCATGAGACGTTGGAGGGAAGCAAATTAACATGTCATTTGCAATTCCACTAGCGAGGATGGCACCTGACTCAAAAGATGGAGGTCAGACGTACGCTGTTCTAATTCTTTGAAATGGGAGGAACAATGCGTCTGAACTAACATCTCCTGTGGTATTTCCTATCCTGGTGTCCTCAACGCGAGTGATGGCCACGACCACTGCACGGTGCAGCATCCACTGTCAGCTGTTGTGCAAGGCTGTTGGAAACGCCCAGCCAGCACGATTAATTTGCCTCGTTTGTATCTGAGTTTACCTGTAAAGCCGAATTGTAATCTGAGACGATGGCGCTTTGTTCAGGGATTCAGAACCCTTCTCCCTTCCTGAAAAGAATGCGCATCCTTGTGTCCAAGCTATCAAGAACTAAAACAAAAACAGAGTATTGGCTCTGAATTCAAAGAGATCAGGCAGGACTGGGGAGCGCGCGCGCACGGGCAGGGACGCAACAAGACCCGCATGAAAATGAAAGGAGAAGCAGCCCAATGGGCCGAGTGACCCAGTGCTGGCTGCTGCCGTTTGGAACGGTCAATCCTATACGTAGGTTATCCGATGAAATCGCTTGGATCGGACAGTTTACGATTCGTGCATTTGACGCATCCAACGGCTGAGGACTCGTCTTCCTCCTTTGACCTCCCCGACGCCATGGCCACGGGAGACGTCGCCGACGAGCCCGGCGAAGCCGGGTTAGCGCGGCGGAGGGTGGCGGCCGCGGATCCGGCGGCGGGAGCCGCCGGAGACGGTGGAGGAGGGCGGTGCGGGGGCGTCTCGCCGGAGAATCCCTTAGTGCGCGGGATTTGTACCCCCGAGATCTCCTCCTCCTCTCCCCGGAGATAGAACGGCGGCGGCAGGCCGGACCGGCGGTGGGCGGCGCGATGTGGGCGGGGCGGCGAGGCGGCGGGGACGCCGCCGGCCGCGGTGGTGGCTGCCGGCGGTGGGCGGGGTAAGGGCGGGGGCGTCACTTCTCGCCGGGTTAGCGCGGCGGCGGTCGAGGGCGGCGGCGGAGGCGGCGGGGACGCCGCCGGAGCCGGTCGGGAGGCGAAGGCGGCGGGGGCGAGCACGACGACGGTGGTCGAGAGCGGCGGCGCGGCGGCGGCGTGAGGAAGAAGAAGGCGGTGCGAGCCGTGGGCCGGTGCGGAGCAGGCCGTGGGCCGACCTATCGATGCAATCCCGTCGGACGACCTGCCGATAGGACGTCCCGTTTGGAACTCTCTGGGCACGCGTTTGCCGCTGCAATCGGACAGGCATGTACCACGAGGCACGAGCAAAACAGAGAAACACTAGTGGGAAGCCACAAAAACATGTAACATAACAGTAACATAACATGTTTTGTTGGAATCGAAAGTGATCAACCGAACCACTGGTTCGTCGCAAAACCAATGAGCATATACACGTAGCAGGTGAGGTCTGCACACACAGAAAAACGCACTGAGTGTAGCAGTTGTCTTTTTTTCCTTTATATCTTTTGATGACACAGATAGAGAGAGTTTGCACTTTTTTCTGGGTGGAGGTTCTAATCAGCTCTGTGTCATGCATCCGGTAAACACACACACACACTTCCAGAAAGGCGAGGCAAGCTAGTGCTCAGTTCCGGTCCCTGGCCCATCCAAAGACATACCTAAATCTGGATTAATCTATCTCTCACTTATCACCCTCAGACGGTGAAAAAGGCGGATCTCAAATTGTATCATAACTTCTCCACCGAGATAAGCAAAGCAGATGCTCGATCGCCGGCAGCGGCAGCGGCCACTTTGCCTCTCCTGCGGCTGCGGCTTTAGGATCGGGCCAACTAAGGTTATCCGTCTGCAAAGACGTCTGCACAGTGGCGGCGGGCGGCAGCGGCAGCGCCGCGTGCTGGGTGCGCGGTGAGTCACGCGACGTCGACGCGCCGGTGGTCGCCTCGCCGGGATAAGCAGGAGGAGGCCACCCGGCGCGCAAGTTGCGGATACGACGAGACGCAAAGTGAAAAAGTGGCGTCGTTGCGTCGTGTCCCCCTTTCGTTTTCCTCTCTTGTTTCGGTCGCTGTGCAATCATGAAAGATTGAGGATTCAAATGGCCTAGACTAGAGCGAGGCAACTGGCATGGTTAGTACGTAACTTAGGTGGTAGTACCGTGCCGTCTTGTATTCGACGGTGAAGTTGACATATGGACGCTGAAGCCGTGACCTGTAATAATCCTGTCCTGACCCTTTGACGCATTGTCGGAACGAGTTTCAGGTGTGCTGGAGCGAGGCAGTTTCATGTGTGCTGCAACGGCGTTCACGTGTATGTAGACTCTCGTGTAATCGTGTCGCGTTGTTGCTTGCTTGAACAGAGGAGGTGATTGGGCTGGAACACGAACTGCTGCTGCCTGGACGAAGGATCAGTGATCACTGCATTGGCATTGACCAATGACCGCGTGTCCGCTGAAAGATTGCGTGGGGCGGCAGGACGGCCTGGCCCCATCCCGCGCTGTTTTAATTCCAGCGCCGCCGTGTCCGTATGCGTCGAAGGCCCTTGGTTGCATGGACGCGTGGCGTTCGACGGCGCGCATGGACGGGGACATGCAGCACGAGCCAACACCGACGGAAGCGTTGAACGAACGCTCTGCCCGCACCCGTGCTCAGTCAGGTTCCTTCTCAGAAAAACGAAGCTGCAGCTGCAGCACAGCTGTTCGTGTTCGCCGCGGGGGAGCACGCGACGCGAGCCAACGCATCGCGCCGAGGGCACGAGCGCACGTGCGCGGCGAGGTTCCTGTCCCGGAGCAGCGATGCGATCGAGCTCTCTGCGTGAGCTTGCAGGGAATGCAAGCGTGGCAGGGGTTGATGCCGCCAAGGGTTGAGATACGGTGCTCTCCAATCCAATAATTGAGATGTCTATTCGAGTTCCGTAGCCAACTTGGAGCGGCAGCGTCAACTTGTGGTCACGAGATCACGAATATTTGCGAGTTATCCCCTCGACGTGATTTGAAATGCGCATAGTGCTCTGAGTGGATTAAGTTGATTTGATGCTCGGGCCCAAACGTGGCTGCGATTTGCCCACCGGAATGTAACATGTGGTCTTGAGCTGGGTTAGCGATCTTAAAACACCAGTAATCACCTACTACCTGGATGACAAGGCATGCATGGATTGGGTGATTCTATGGCTTAGATGGGGAGTAAGGATTCTGATTCGTTCTCGTAAGACGTCACTGACCAAACCAGCTGACCTAAAACACCGGGTCCTACCCTGGTATATGGTGATATTATTCCTAGCTTATGGCCAATTGGTCACCGTGCGTTGGTAGAATGGTAAGTAGTTGTTGGTCTTCAGTATAACAACATGTCTCGCCTGTGCCCATTTGAATCCAAAGGCACACGCCAAGGAAAATGACCCTCACATTATGCTCGCGACGCGCTGGCACAAAAACATCCAAAAGCATCGCCATTCCGATTCCAAAAACTTGTACGGCTGGTAATTATCCTGTCCGGTCAAGAATTCCGATCCGCACGTAAGTGAAAAACCACTCCCATCCCATCACATCACATCGCACGACCAAACGTTTTCACAGCCAGCCAGGGCAAGGCATATCCGTTAGCTTGCTCAGGGCGCGCAAGCTTTCAAAAACCGAACACTTTGCGAAGCAGGGTGTTCTCCGGCCTGTTTTGGACTGCCGTCGTATTCTCTGTTATTTTCTGGAAACGGCAGTGCGGTGCCGCGCTTTCAACGTGGCCCGGAGAGCTTGGTGCCATCTGCGTATATGGACGAGCCGACGGTGACAGGAGCATCATATTTTTGGTTCCCTGATGGAGACGAATATGAGGCCGGTTTACGTTGTTTGCCCAGATGGAGAGATTTCGTATATCTTCAGAGATAGGTAACTTGTCCCAGCTCTCTCCAGAAAAATCGCTAAAGCAAAATAGAAAATGCAAGTTGGTGTTTGTGGTTAGGCGGTTACGTGTTATTATCCCTTGACAACTTTTGCAAAAAAAATGGTTCACGTTCAAGCATAACAAGCTGATTTCTAGTCGCCTTGATTCATGGCCAAGTGGCGAAAAGAAAAGAACTACTTTGTCTGTTGAGAGTATCAGATAGGTACCTGAACAAAAAAGATTTGGTCAACAGAGAAATTCTCTTTGGCTCTACACTTGCTCCCAATAATTCCATTCTTAATTCCAACTATCCACTAAACAAATGTTTCTACGACAGCCATGGGCGATTAGCATGATCCGATCATACAAATTACCAGCACAAGCAGGTAGTTGGGTTCATGTCGTCAGGGCTGTCATTTACAGACGCTGCAGACTGATGCAGTGTTTACATCGCACTAATTTGCTCTTCGATCTAACAAGGGCCAATGCCAGCTGCCCAGGTCAGTGTCACAGAGCTGTGCCATGGAGCAGAGCATGTGTAACTGTAATTAAAAAAAGACATTAGGCATCATTGATCGTTTCTAGAAAATGAAATGACATTTACAAATTACGATTGCATCGATAGAGCATCAGTACAATTAAAAAAGTACCAATGCATTTCTTTTTTCCTTAGCTGCAGCAAGTCAAATGCAACTGTCCGTGTCTGCAAGGCAATTTGTTTATGTGCTGCAGGCTGTCAGATTCGGTGCCCGCCCAGATTTGTTATGCTTACAATGACGCGAGCTACCAAATGAAGTCATCAATAACTTTTTTTCTTAGTCCAGAGTTTATGTTTCACAGTTCCGTTTGGCTATTGCAGATACCTCCTCCTATTTAGCTTTTCAGTGGCCTATCTTTTTTTTTTGACGGGTCAAGGGGGGATAAGCTCCCCACCTGATTTTTTATTATATTAATGGCGGCCCCAAACTGGCCCAAAATATTTTGTACAAAGCTGTATGGAGAGAATTACATTTGGCGAGATTTACATATTGGAAGAAAACAAAGAGCACCAGGTGTTTGAGACGTCAGTGTCCGCGCGAGGGAGTCGACATCTCCACATATAAGCTTCCTCACGACATTGTAGCAGCAACCGGGGGAGCGAGAGCGGGATGCTCTGGAAGATAAACTCGTTGCGATGTTTCCACACCATCCAGCAGCAGAGATGCAAGAACGTGTTGTAGTGCCGCGGTGGAACAGACGATGGCCGGGGCAGTTCCCACAGAGCACGAACAGAAGTGCAGCTCGTGATGGTGAATCCCAGAGCCGACCAGAATGCAGCGGCAGTGGGGCAGTGGAGAAGATGATCAGCTGTTTCCTCTGTGGCGTCACACAGCTCACATGTGGCAGATTGAACAACATGTTTCGTCAGGAGAGTCGTCCTGGACCAGCAGCCAAATGAAGAACTGCACGCGCGGCGGCGTGCAGTTTTTCCAAACAAAATCAGCATAGGGCAGGTGAAGTCCGATCCCGCCACAAGCAACTTGTAAATGGGAGCAGTCCGTAGCTTGTTGTCTTTGTCAAGCAGAGGGCTGTGGCGAACATCAGCGGTAGGCCGCAGCGACACCTGCTCGAGCCAGCCCATTGCTGTCTCCAATTCCGCCGAAGCGACATGGGTGAGCCGAGGTACCAGGTGGGCGTGCAGCCCTTCCGAGAGCACGGTGCGGACAGAGGCAGCAGGCTGTGTGGCATGACTGTACAGTGCCGGGAGCTTCTCTGACAGACGCCCTTGTTCGAGCCAAGAGTCATTCCAAAAAGAGGTTGTGCATCCATCACCGAGCTCCACAGTAGTGAGGTCTTGATATGCAGGGAGCAGTGCACGTAAGGACTCCCAGTGTTCCCCATGTATGTCACCTTCCATGGAGGGGATGTCTGCATGTTCCTGCGCCCAGGTAATTCAACGTTTTAGCAAAGCATAATTAACGCTTGAACAGATACGCCTTGCAAATTTCTGTCACTAGTAATGTTTACAGCAATATCCACATAAATTCTGCTTCCTCCACGCCCACCAGTCCTGACGCCCACAAATATGGTCACAAGATCACGATAAAAACGAAAGAGCAACACTGGAAACAGGGATCACTACAAATGTTGAAGAAATAAACAAAACTTTTATCAAACCTAAGTCCGAGCGGCCAGCACATGTTTCCACTAGCTAGAGGACAGGAGGAAATGCGTATCAGAATGCCAAATATTCCGAAGAGGTGATGGCTCCTAAGTTTTATTCCTCGCATGTTGCTCGTAGGATCCATATGTGTTCTTCACAAAATAATAAAAAAGTAACATTATGAATAGGCAAGGAAAGAAATGTCTACCAAACCCTAGACTTCCGGTATGGAACATGCATGAGCAATTCAAAGTCATGCTAACCACGTATCATTCTAATCCATGACCAAAGTGTACATGTGCCTTTATGTATTTTATCGAGGCTAATGCGCATGAATCGATAGTACGTCTTTGGATTGGCATCTGTTTTGTTATTAGTTCGTGATCAAAGTGGGATTTGGTACATGCATGCTTTGAGGCTCACACCTTTTGTACTCAATCTTTGAAAAAAATCGTTCCACGAACGATAAAAAATGAGGCTGTACTCTATACTCCTGTAGGCTTCCCCAGATAAAGTGAGGCCAGAAGCTACCTGCATGGCAGCATCTGCTCTTCATCACGAGCATCCAAAAGGTGTGCCCAAATAAATCTATTTGCATGATGGTGAGATGACCAAAGCAGCAACAGGAGGCACGGGCAGAATATGTGATTAGTAGGGCCACCAACAATACAAGTACACATGCATAATTGAGCCCACATTTGGTCCTATCAGGAGGGAAGCAATGTACTCTAGGAAATAGCCCTACCTCAATTGATTCGTGCTCTTTCAGGAGGCAACTACCATCCATGTTAGAGTAATCTTCAAATTTCCTGAACCTTTCTTCTATAAAGATCGATGGGTACACACTTAGGCCCTCTTTGGAACGCGGGAATTTTTCCTATTCCTGTGTTTTTCCTGTGAACAGTCAACTGATTCCTGTGAAATTCCTGTACAATTCCTGTGAAAATCCTGCGTTCCAAAGGAGACCTTAGTTAGTCACTGAAGTTTCTTAGCGCAGTATTGCATATCTAGAAAACACTGATACCACTTTTGATGCTTTGTGGGTATAATGGATACAAGTGTTCTGTTTGTATTGCAAACAGAACACCGCTAGCAAATTAAGTCAATAACCCTGTTCCAAGCTGACAAACTGATACTTACATTTTAAGATAGTCTTAAATTTGCTCTAAAAATAAAGTCGCCTCTAAAAAAATATATTCCCTTAAGCCTAACTGATACTACTTTACCTTTTTGTGAGGAAATAGTACACAATATTTTTCAGATAATTAAAGTGTATATAAACTGTTCACGTTAAGATAGTAGGAATGTACAGCAACAGTGACTCCATCCTCAGGCTTTTTTGTTTTTCCTTGAAGCCTATCCTCAATATAATCTGCATACACTCTTAATACTGTTTAGTACCAAGTGACCCCATGCGTCGGCCGTCGGCTGATGTTGGACCATCACCGGATGAGTCATCCCAGCCAACGTGTGGAAGAGAACAAACATATGGTGGAGCACGGGGCGAAATTAGGTCACCACCAGACAGAGAGAAAGAAAGCATTTCATTGTCAATGGCGGCAGGGCCTGCTTTGGTAGTATTCTAAGGCCACCTTTGTTGAGTGGAACATCAATGCTTTACGTCTAGAAAGATCCAGGGGTGCCAATGACAATATCATCATTTATATGACTTTTTGTATATAGTGCACTGACATGAATAAATTGTTTTATATGTTGTTTCGGTTGAAGAAGAAAGGTGTCTATGATTGCTAGGGAAAAGGGAAATTGTCCTTGCAAAGGAGCCAAAACTTAGTTGCACTAAACAGGACCGGATGGTACGTGAAGATGCTGATGCGCTAGCGCGTGCTGATTTTTCTTTGTGCGTTTGAACATTGAAGGCCAGTCATAGAATATCTTTGGTACGGTCCTAGAATTTCTTTCTCATGGTAGAAAACAAAGAAGGGGAGAGTGTTATACGGTTAGGAAGAAGGCCCAAGGTGAGCGACCTACGATTAGGGATGACAACGGTCGGAAACGATCGAAAAATACTATTATCATTTCCTAACCATATTATTTAGTCGAAAACGAAATCGAAACCGATAACCTCGGAAATGGAAACGATACCGAAAATGTCGGGATATCGAAAGTGAAACTATCGGAACGAAAATATATCGATAACAGTCGGAAGCCGATAATTGTGATCGAAAATATCAAGCTATAATATATATGATAAACTACTCATATTGTATAATGGCATGTGTTCATGCAGCCACTCAACACATGATTAAATAAACTAAAAACTAATATGTGAATATTGGTCTAATTATGTGAATGGAATGAGGCGTTCGTGTACATGGCCATCAATCAATCACGATACAGGTAAGATTATTGTTGGATAGAAATCAGGACAATCACTACCATGCCAAAATCAATGACTATTTACAAGCGAGTCTATTATTTTTACATGAGGTAGTTGAGGTTGACGTTTGGGCTAGTTGAGTAAAGGAAAATTTCAATTGTGACTATTGTATACGGTATTTTTGACGGAAAATTTCGATGTAATACGATATTCCGTCTATTCGATCGAAAAATCTCTCTATCGTTTTCACTTTCATTTCCGTATAGATTTTTCCGTTTTCATTTTTGTTTCCGTATTTCCCATAATTAATTTTCCCATTTCTTGTATTTCCGGAAACGATCACCGGTATATCGGGAATTTCCGTCACCATTTTCATCCCTACCTACGATATCATCAAGGTCCAAAAATTGATAGAAACGCAAAGTTGTGGATCCAAACACACCTTTGATAGAAACGCGAAGTTGTGGAGTATTTTGCTTTCTCCTTTTTCATCTCAGCAGGTCAGCAAGCGAACAATAATAATGCCCGGAACCCCTGAGAGGAAAATCAATATCAAGCGGAGCCGTCTCCCTCCCGTTTCATGACAACAAAGCAACACAAGCCGTCGCCGATCGAGAGGTCGAAGTTGCAGCCGGCCGAATAAGCTCCGACGAGCAAACTCCATGCGCGTCCGGTCAAAACCTCGGTCGAGGTCGGCACATCGCGTCGCCGGTTGACGGAGCAGGAGGACAACACTTGTTCTCGTGGCGGCGTGTCAGGTGTCAGCGGCGAGGTGGAAAAGCGAAACTGAAAGCCCGGTTTCGACGCGGCGAGTTCGTCGTGTGCTCGTGTCGTGTCGCGCGGCATTGCCTTGCCGTCCAGGTGACCCGGCACGTGTGCTCGGGTCAGCCAGACGTCACCTCGTGGGCCCCGGAGATGGCGTGGCACGTTGCTGTGCGGCTCACGGCCAGGTGGGCCCGCGAGACACTTGGTGGGGGCTGCGCCTGCGCCACTCGGGCATGGTGAGAAGCGCACGCGCAGATCAGCCTCGAGGCCCGCGCTTCGCACGCCGCCCGCGCCACCGAATTGCTTGGGTCTTTGCGTACCTGCAGCGAGGCTAGCTGTTACCGTCTTGGCTGACAAACGGGCCCATCCTGGAAAGTGATAGTTTGTTGGCCTAGAGGGTAGTGGGTGTTGTCTGTAACAAAAGGTGCGTAAGCTTCCCACAGAATTGCGTGTGGATTCTCTGTGGAGTGGCTGGGGCCTGGGGTACTTTTCTTTTTCTTTCCAAGATGGAGGCACCAAAGCATGGTTGGGAAAAGATAACACTGCAAACACCCCATTTGTTGACTTCTTTACTTGAGTTCAAACTTTAGTTTAGGTGTTTTAACCATTAAAATAATCAGAAAATAATGGAAATCGAATTATGTCGTCCCTGATGGTAAAAGACTAAATAAAGAGCTCAACACAATTACTACATCTTTTTCAACAAAAATGCATTTTTTTTCGGGAGTATTTGGTTTTCCTCGCCTGAAGATTTTTTGTGGACTCTAAAACATTAAATTCACATCTTTTTTCAACAGAAACTCATTTGTTCTAACATAAGCAATAAATATTCACATAAAATTCTAGCCGTCTCATGTCAAAATTTATTATTGAAAGTATCGAATGCTTTTGATGACTCAGAACTACATTGACATTGCATAAAATAGTATGTTTCAATCGTACGGTAATCCACTAATAGCAGAATGATGATTGCATGTAGATGTATGTGCTTAATATGCCGATGTACTTAAAAGTAGTAATTTACAATGGAAACATCTACCTCACATGACTAGTCCATGCCTCCAATGATAAACAAACAAGGTAGTTGTTTTATTCCACCCCATATAGCAATGTGTCTAGCATGTGAAGAGCTACAGCTGGATGTTATCGAAATCCTTTTATTTACTGCCTAAAATGGCTATATAACTTGCGGTAATACATCTCCAGTAACCTTCACATTTATAGCAACAATGGAAACCGATATCGTCCAAACACTACTCATCTAATAAGCATTTATGTCGGGTCGATTAAGTTGCTACTACTTTATTCGAAACCAAAAATATAGTTTAAACCTTCCATCATTTGTGGCCGATGGAATATGATAGTCACCCTATACCAACATCCTTGGCATTTTTTCTCTATGACATCATCGATTTTCTCAATTTTATCATGCCCCTCTGCTCCGGACAAATAAGTATCATTGTTTATAAGATGATATACAAAGGATATCCTCAATAGTTGTTTTTAATTAATTGTGTTATAAAGAAGATATCCTCAAATAGTCAGCATTGCATTTGTAATGAAACAGGGGCCAGCCGGCCACACCGAAACAACGAGCAGAGTGCCCTTTCACAAAAGGGAAAACCGCTGCTTTCTCCCCTGCTTTTCTGCCCCCTCCCTCTTCATGTCCCACTCGCCCAATATTCCGTTTCTGCTCTCTCTGCTCCTTCGCCTCGTCTCCTTCCTTCCGCCTCTCCCCTTCCCTGGTCCCTGCGGCCCTGCTGTGCCGGCCTCACGCCAATGCTGCCTCCCCCTGTTTTGCTGCTTTGACCACCTTGAAAACCTCAGAGCCTCCAAAAATCCCACCGAATCCCACCTCCTTCACGCATCCTGCTAAATTCCTAACGCCCAAGAAGCCAAGTCCCTCGGTGAGACAGGCCAGGCCACGCCGTCACCTAATCCCAACTCCCCCACTTGTACCCCGAGTGCCTTCTTGCTTCGTCTCACAGAGCAGACCATAGTTGTCAGGCAGTGGAGGTGGCGATGAAGAGCCCCCCTGTCTTGGATCCCGAGGCGCTGGCGCCGCCGGGCACGCCTCCGGATGACAAGGTACGGCGGCCGGAGTCGTCTGATGAGTTAAAGGCTCAGTCTTGCCCTGATCGTGTTTCTTGAATCTCGGAATGCCCGTGTCCGTCGGTTTTCTTGCGATCTTGGGCGGTTCTGAAATGCGTTGATTTCATTTTGGTTTGGTTTGTGTGGTTGTGCTGTGCCTGCAGGAGGGCAAGCGGGGCGGGCGCAAGCGGATGCCATGGCGGATGACGCTGAGCCTGGCGTACCAGAGCCTGGGCGTGGTGTACGGCGACCTGAGCACGTCGCCGCTGTACGTGTACAAGGCGGCGTTCGCGGAGGACATCCAGCACACGGAGTCCAACGAGGAGATCCTCGGCGTGCTCTCCTTCGTCTTCTGGACGCTCACGCTCATCCCGCTCCTCAAGTACGTCTGCGTCGTCCTCCGCGCCGACGACAACGGCGAGGGCGGCACCTTCGCGCTCTACTCCCTCCTCTGCCGCCACGCGCGCGCCGCGCTCCTCCCGCCCGGCCGCCCCGCCGCCGGGGACGACGACCCGTTCTTCGAAGGCGACGCCAAGAAGGCCCCGGAGAACGGCAATGCCGTCACGCTGGGCGGGCGCGGCGGGGGCGCCGCCGCCAGGGTCAGGAGGCTGCTGGAG
This sequence comes from Eragrostis curvula, assembly GCA_007726485.1. NCBI lineage: Eukaryota > Viridiplantae > Streptophyta > Magnoliopsida > Poales > Poaceae > Eragrostis > Eragrostis curvula. The sequence goes on along the minus strand of CM017441.1, from coordinate 5,573,874 downwards.
AGGCACAAGGTGCTTCAGCGCGTGCTGCTCGTGCTGGCGCTGGTGGGCACCTGCATGGTGATCGGCGACGGCGTGCTCACGCCGGCCATCTCCGGTGGGTCCGCGGTCCCCTGATTCTTGATTGATGTCTAGATTTTGTGTTAGTTTGTCTTATGTTGGTATGCTTTGGAAATTGGAATGCTGATGATTAGTGGTGGTCTGCTGTTGCAGTGTTCTCAGCGGTGTCCGGACTGGAGCTGTCCATGGAGAAGGAGCACCACAAATGTAAGAATCCTATCATCGTCCTTTCATTGCTTCGTCTTCAATTCATCATCGGATTGTAGATTCTCCTTCCTAGTACTGTATAAGGACTCAAGTTCTGAGCTAAATGGATCCAGTCAAAGTATCAGATACAGTCATTTTCAGATACAGTCATTTATAATGGCTCCAGTATTAAGCTTTAGTGCTTGCTTTTTACCTGTAATAAGATGTAAAACCAGGAGTGGATTATGTGGAATCTGGGGTTAATACACGGAAAAGGTGGTAAAACAAGGCGCGATGTACCTGATCATTTCGGTTTACATGGAGTGGAAGTGTGCAAATTGAACAGAGAGGGTGTGAATGGGCACAATCAATTCTGGCGATCTGTTTTGTCAGAAGTTGTGGATGAGAATGCAGTCCGTCTTGGAGGATCTTTGACCGAGCAACACCAAGAACAGGGAAGCATGGACATCTGATAAGACCATGCTGTAAATTCTCTATGTACATTAACAGTTGCCAAGAATAGGACATTTCAGTTTCGCTGTCATTGATGCCCGATATACTCTGATGTTACAAGGAATAGTAGGTGGAGGTTTTGAATGCAACTACCCGTCAAAGAGGAAGGATAGTTTAATGGCTTTCATGTAGGATATGCAGCCACACTGTGCTCGTTCAAGTGATGTTGTGTTGATTAGAAAAGAGGAAGGCAGAAATATGGTACCAAGTGATAAAGATTCAGGACCTTAGAAAAAGGCCACCTGTTGTGAAAGAAGTTCACATTTGCTGAGGTCCGGAAAGTAAAGCAGAGGACCCTATTCTTGACTTTCCGTTAATAATTTTGCACTTTGTTAAGTTCATTATGCCTGTACTTTATTCTGATTCCTTTTTGTCTTGATAGTTTGCTGTTTTATTATATATTCCTTTCTAACACTGATGTTTTCTGAATCTGCAGATGTTGAAGTTCCTGTTGCTTGTTTCATTCTTGTTTGCCTGTTTGCCCTGCAACACTATGGTACACACCGGCTGGGCTTCATCTTTGCACCAATCGTGATCACCTGGCTTCTATGTATAAGCATGATCGGTGTTTACAACATTATACATTGGGAACCCACTGTGTATCGAGCATTATCTCCCTATTACATGTACAAGTTTCTGAGGAAGACACAGAGAGGAGGTTGGATGTCCCTGGGAGGAATACTGTTGTGTGTTACTGGTACTGTGCTCAGCAACCCTTTCTGAAACCTTTACCTTGATTATGTAGTGTTTTCTTATTAAAACGTGACGTTTTACTCTTTTTCAGGTTCTGAAGCGATGTTTGCTGATCTGGGGCATTTTAGTCAGTTGTCGATACAGGTGAAGAAATGGCTACTGCAAACTCTGTTTTTTCTTATCCCATCCTGGAAGCGATATATTTTGGTATACTTATATCCGATAATAAATTCCTGTGCAGATTGCTTTTACTTGCATGGTTTATCCAGCATTGATTCTTGCATACATGGGCCAAGCTGCATACCTGTGTAGGCATCATGTCATGGAAAGTGAATATAGGATTGGATTCTATGTGTCTGTGCCAGGCAAGTTGTGCTCTGAAGTACTTCATCAGAGATGTGAACAACACTCTGATATCGTGCTCTTAGTCCTTTTGCTAATCTGTGCAATTTATCATTTCAGAACCACTTAGGTGGCCTGTTCTCGCAATTGCCATTCTTGCAGCAGTTGTGGGGAGCCAAGCTGTTATCACTGGTACATTCTCAATGATCAAGCAGTGCACTTCTCTGGGATGCTTTCCTCGGGTGAAAATAATCCATACCTCCTCCAAAGTACATGGGCAAATATATATCCCCGAGATCAATTGGATCCTGATGATACTGTGCCTAGCTGTAACCATTGGTTTCAGAGACACGAAGCACTTGGGGAATGCTTCAGGTATGTAAATGTATATTTGACACTTTAACAGTCTGCTTCTTGGGTGAAACATTAGACAGACTAAACGTGGGGTGCAGAGGCAATCCATCTCATATGCAATGGCTACTCTTTATGCAGGATTGGCTGTTATAACCGTCATGCTGGTCACAACATGTTTGATGTCCCTGGTGATAGTCTTGTGCTGGCACAGGAGCATATTTCTTGCAATAGGCTTCATTGTGTTCTTTGGAACCATTGAGGCGCTGTACTTCTCAGCAGCACTCATCAAGTTCAGGGAGGGGGCCTGGGTCCCAATTGTCCTCGCTTTCATCTTCATGTTCATAATGTGCGTCTGGCACTATGGCACAATCAAGAAGTATGAGTTTGACGTTCAGAGTAAGGTCTCCATCAACTGGCTCCTTGGTCTCAGCCCAAATCTTGGTATTGTCCGTGTCCGTGGCATTGGCCTCATACACACTGAGCTTGAGACTGGCATCCCAGCAATCTTCTCACATTTTGTCACCAATCTTCCTGCGTTTCACCAGGTAGCTGCAAATTTTTTGTTACTTTGATTTTATTGAGTATTTGCATGTGTTAATTGTTTCCAGTGAAACCGCTGATTTTCAGTGTTCTAAGTTCAGACATTCAGAACTCAGAAAGTGTGCCTGACCCTTCAATTCATTGTTTTTTTGTTGTATAATCAGGTGCTCATCTTCCTATGCGTCAAGAACGTCCCAATACCACATGTCCCGCCTGAAGAGAGGTTCCTCGTCGGAAGGATCGGACCGAAGGAATACAGAATATACCGGTGCATTGTTCGGTACGGGTACCATGATTTCCACAAGGACGACATAGAGTTCGAGAAGGAGCTCGTCTGCAGCGTCGCGGAGTTCATCCGGACAGGGTCCTCCAAGGTTAATGGCATGTTGGAGGAGTCCGATAAGGAGGAGGAGCGGATGTCGGTCGTCCGATCAGGCAGCATCCGCCTGCTGGAGGAGGACGGCACGGTGGAGCAGAGTCAGCAGACCGTCGGCCCGTCGCAGGCGAGGGAGATACAGTCGCCGTCGCCGACGGCGGCTGTGGGCGTGAAGAAGAGGGTGCGGTTCGTGCTGCCGGCGGCGAGCCCGAAGCCGAACGCCGGCGTGCAGGAGGAGCTGCAGGAGCTGTCGGACGCGCGGGAGGCCGGCATGGCGTTCATCCTCGGCCACTCGCACGTGAAGGCCAAGAGCGGGTCCAGCTTCCTCCGGCGGCTGGTGATCAACGTCTGCTACGACTTCCTGAGGAGGAACAGCAGGGGTCCCAACTACGCCGTCACCATCCCCCATGCCTCCACGTTGGAGGTCGGCATGATGTACTATGTCTGAACTCTGATGAAGAACATAGGAAGAGATAGAGAGAGAAAAAGAAAGTGAACCGAAGTTTTCAGATGTATATGATAGATTGTGTAACTGGTGTTGAGTTTGTTGTAAATGCAGCCTGATTTCCTTAGGACTATAGACGCAAATTGAAGGACTGACAACGAAAAGAAGTGTTCACGGCCCGTGGCGGAGTCAGACAGTATCCTGGACTACCCGGCGATCGGCAAATTCAGTTGGAGTGAAGCACTGTTCACTCACTGTTTAACATTTTTTAATGCTAATTAGGTGTTGTGCCTACTCAGATTCACTATTCTGGCTACGCACTGTTCACGGAGGTGGTCGCTATTGAAATAGCGAACAACCCCTCAGCTCCGTTCATCTCAAATTCGCGATCCATTTCTCCGCCAAATTTTCTGCAGAACTAGGCAGAAAAGGGGGTAATGGAGTCGCATCGATCTGCGAAATTTCAGACTCGAACGAATTCAGAAGAGAGAAGCAAAAGCTTGAAATTTTCCAAGGGGTGGTCATTTCGCAGAAGGCAGAACAATCGGGCCCTTCAATTCCACCGAGGAATACCTCGTACACATCTAACCTCGTAGCCTCAACTGCCTGCAAGAAGATCAACTGAAATCAGGAAGCTCGCGTTTCCTTCGAGCATGAGAAACTCCGCTGGCCTGGCACCATTACTGAGGTCCCTGTGCATCTCCGGGGACCTGTCTACGGCCGTGCGTCTCCTGTGCCAGAGTCCCGAGTGCCCCGGCGCGAGAACCTACGCGCTTCTGCTTCAGGAGTGCGTGAACCGGCGGGACGCGAAGCTCGGCAAGAGGATCCACGCGCGCATGGTCACCACCGGGTTCCGCTGCAGCGAGTACATGGCCACCAAGCTGCTCATCTTCTACGCTAAGATCGGCGACCTCGGCGCCGCGCAGAAGCTGTTCGACGGAATGCCGCAGCGGAGCGTCGTCGCGTGGAACGCCATGATATCCGGGTGCGCGCGCGGCGGCGCGGAGGCGCGGGCGGTGGAGTTGTTCTCCGCGATGCGCGCCGAGGGGCTGCGGCCGGACCAGTTCACGTTCGCGTCGGTGCTGTGCGCGTGCGCGAGGCTGGCCGCGCTGGAGCACGGCCGGCGCGTGCACGGCGTGGCGGTCAAGTTGGACGTGGGCGGGAACGTCTTCGCCAACAGCGCGCTTGTGGACATGTACCTCAAGTGCAGCAGCCCCGAGGACGCGCACCGGGCGTTCGCGGCGGCGCCGGAGCGGAACGTCACCATGTGGACCGCCGTCATCTCCGGGCACGGCCAGCACGGGCGCGTCGCCGAGGCGCTCGCGCTCTTCGACCGGATGGCGCGCGACGGGTTCCGGCCCAACGACGTGACGTTCCTCGCCGTGCTCTCGGCGTGCGCGCATGGCGGGCTTGTCGACGAAGGGCTGAGGCGCTTCGCGTCCATTACGTCGGACTACGGAATCACACCGAGGGGACAGCACTACGCGGCGGTGGTCGACATGCTCGCTAGGGTCGGCAGGCTCCGAGACGCCTACGACTTCGTCAAGAATCTGCCGGACTGCCAGGAGCACTCCGTGGTCTGGGGCGCGCTGCTGGGCGCCTGCAGGAAGCACGGTGGCGACGTGCAGCTGGTCGAGCTCGCCGCGCAGCGCTTCTTCCGGCTGCAGCCGGGGAACGCCGGGAAGTACGTCGTCCTGGCGAACACGTACGCCGCCCGCGAGATGTGGGACAGCGTGGCCAGCGCGCACGAGGCGATGAACGCGCTCGGCGTGAGGAAGGACCCTGCTTGGAGCGCCATCGAGGTGCAGGGCAAGAAGCACACTTTTCTCGCCGGCGACTCGTACCATGACGAGTGCTCGGCGATATACGAGGTCTGCAATGCATTGGCACACGCCGTCACCGAGCAGTCCGTGCGTGCAACAGATGGTTGAAGTTACTGGTGAGTCGTGATCACTACGCTTGGCTGGCTGGTTTTTATTGTTTGTCTAAAGCCTGAAGCAAAACATGCTGCACAGAAATAATATCTTCTGCGCTATTGAACCGCCTCATTCTTGGCGGCAGAGTCTTATCCAGCAGATTCCCAGCCCACTATTTTACCACGTAGTAGCATGGTGGGAAACATTTTAGGCCAGCAGCATCCAGCACTTCTTTCAAATACGGATTATTATCAGTTTGAAGAAGGTCATGAAAAGAGAAGGTCATGAAAAGAGCACCTTACCATAGCCTGAATATTCGCTGACAAAGGATGAAAGTGTAGAGAGAGGCCTGAAGCTAACCTCGGCCTATCAGTCACTCGGAATCTGCGTTGCTTCCTGAAGCAGCATGTATTACAAGATTACATCACCTGATCATGTCTCCCAGACACGGAGGTCGCTGATAAAGGATGAAAGTGTAGAGAGAGGCCTGAAGGTAACCTCGGCCTGTCAGTCACTCAGAATCTGCGTTGCTTCCTGAAGCAGCATGTACTACTACAAGATCACATCACCTGATCATGTCTCCCAGTTACGGAGGTCGCCAGATTATCACATCAAGATGCGAATTGGATCTGTGCAATGTGGTGAAACTGTCACGGTTGAACAACTAGTGCAATGTGTTTATCAGTCACATGCATGTCCATTTTTATCAGAAATTCAGAGATTCAGTCGAAACCACAGACAGACTCCCCATCACCTGATTGACAGGCAGATTGGCAGTACGATCTGGAGGAATGTCTTCAGGAATCAGATAAACACTAGCATGAGTCGTCTATTGAACTCCTGAGAAGCTAAGACAAGAGTTAGGACAGTTGATCTATCAGAAAGCAACCAAAAGAGGTCAGGTTCCTAATTCTGATCTCTTTTTGAACTACGATGGTGTCAAATATAATCCTCCCAAATGCACCCTGTTTATTACGATTAATATTGATAAGGGGGGAAGAGGGAAGGAGATAACAAAAGATGCACAATTTCATTTCCTTACACTTCTCACAACAAATCTTTCTTGCCGACAACGAATAAATGAATGATTTCTTTCTGTTTACACAAATGGTGAAACTTTCACTATTTGCTATATTCTATTTAATACGGTAATGCTGAGACTGAAAACAGACTGCTTGGTCATCACCAATCTCATGCTCATCATGGTACATTTTTTTTTCCCCTCGAACACGCAGATCATGGCACATTCTAACAGCTAGTAAAACGCACCTATATATATGTATGTGTTGTCGGCACTTTTCTTGACAACATTGCACACTAGCGAAGATTCCTTGAGACTGAGAATGAAGAAAATCCAAACCAAGATGGATGGCCTTATGACTAGGGAACGAATGTCCCAATGTAGCCCAAACCAACGACGAAGAAAGCGATGGATTGGAGGAAGAGGAATAGGAAGTAGTGGTTATTCCCAAATGCAAGATCATAGCATCCACAGAAGAAGAGGTAAGCGCCAACACCAAGCTCCAGAACATGCAACCTGGTTGCATACAAAAGTTCAGCTACAAGAGTTAGAAAATGAACTGAGAATAAACAAATTTCAGTTGCGCACCGATCTCCTATTTTCATTCGCAGCTTCTTGTATGCTTTGCCTGCCATTTTCATCTTCAGAGCGTCGCCAAGCTTTTCTGTCACCACCCATTCATTTACCCGTCCTGCCTCTAACAGGCCAATGAAAGTGGCTTTCGTTCTATGCAATGACATGACATTCTCAAAGAGGATCCAGAAGATAACTAAATGGACTGACCTGCATTATTCAGTGGTATTGATGTTAATATTGAGGTAAGTGTTTAATTTCATATAGCAAAAGTTAGAAAGGCCCACGTTGATTTTGATAATTCCACAGATCACAAAGTTGTTGAGAAGATTTTTACCTGGGAGTCCCAATAGCGTTAAGGAGGGTGATGATTATTGGAATATAGACAGAACCCCACTTTGGTATTTCAACCTCAGGAACTAGGACTGTGGCAGGGATTACAATGCAGTAAAACACAAAAGTCACAATGTGTGCGATGATCTTGCGCACAATGAAGAAATTGTAGATGACGTGGATTTTCTTCCACAGAGTCACTTTCTGTATCAAGATTAATAAATAAATAAATTGTTATGACTGAATTTTAGATTTTTTCCTAAGGAGCTTTGTGCTGAGGAGTCGGACCTTATTTCTGACAATCTCCATCAACATTTTCCTGAACAGATTTGCTGGTCCACATGACCATCTGTGTTGCTGATATCTATATGCCATTAGCGTACTTGGGAGTTCATTTTTCACCTAAAACACATTTTGTGTTAGCGATGTGCTTCCTTGTGCATCTTTTTGAAGGGCTTAACAGCAATGCAACACAAGAGAGGAGCAAAAATAATACATTGGATATTTTGAATTGATAGGCGGTGCATTTTTACCATGAGATCACCAAGGAACACGAATTTCCATCCTTTGAGGCTTGCTCGGACAGCCAAATCCATGTCTTCAACTGTGGTTCTGTCCTTCCAGCCTCCTGCCTCATTCAGAGCAGAAATGCGCCATACACCAGCAGTTCCTGCTCACAGAACATTTTATTGTATGAACAAATTGAAAGGCATGATATGACTGCTGCTAAATTCAATTTTCATGTAGCGGTTCATGCTTTCACTTATTCTGTTTGTAACTTGAGTTTTTTTTTTCTTAAAAAAAGGAAACTTTGATCATTCAACAGTTTTCGTTTCTCGTTGAAGAAATTTTCAGCATTTTTACATTTATGCAACATATAATACTAATGAATGGTAACTCTGATCTGGCTGTTCATGTGTAGCAGTGTATCGTGCTTGCGGTTCTGCTTTGGTTGTGACAAAACGGTAATATGGAATGAATGTGGATTTAAAACGACAAGGGTTTCCTTTCCAAAGACAAGGACACAGGCTGTCTCATTGTGAACTGGAAACATAGTACAAAAGGAAAAGAAGGATGGGCAGATTAAATGGAAATTAAATGTGAAAAAGAAACACATGCTATATCCATTCTTTAATTGTTGATGTTAGATAAATTAAAGTTGAGCTAGGCATGTCAACAATTAATGAATGGAGGAAATAATAGGTCTATAGAGACTGATTGAGGCCGTGCTTACCATTGAAGCCAAAGAAGGCATAAGTGGAGGATCCCACTTCTTGCTCCACTGTGAAGTGGTAATCCAGGGACATCTCCTGCATCCTTGTCATCAGGCATTCGTCTGAGTTCACTGCTCACACATTAGCAGACATAAGAACATTAAATATATCATCTTAATTTCATAATGTGTAAGAATCTCTGCCAAAAACAAGATAAAGTACTGCTAAGTTAGTAGCAATCAGAAACACCAACTTATTATCACTGTCAAAGCCATATAACGCCAGCTCAATAAACCATGATGAAACATTTTCTCGCACTAATCCATCAGTGATGCAGGAATTTTAGCCAAAACGATCAATTCCATCGTTCTTTTCACAGTTTAAGATTCATTTATAGAAATTGCTTATAAGTTTTTTCTTTATGGAACGCAAGAATTTTAGCAAAAACAGATAAAAAAACGCTCCCTCCAGCATAATGGACCACTGAATGTACTAGCATGATGCACAGATCGAGATGTTCGGTCTTTATTAGCGACGGGCATGTGGATTTGTTGCTGATAGTGAAAGACTAGGGCTTATGCCGCTCTTGTATGGACTGGACCACGGTACAATTCTAGCAAAGCAGATGCGGTGGCCCCGCTTGCAGAGACGACGAGGAAAACGGCAGGGCGGTTTCTTGAAAGTACGCATGGTTTAGTTGGCTGGAAGTTGTTGTGTTCCTAGGCTAAGCTTTCTGCTACGTTGCTCGCTTCTTCGTGGTGCCTGTGCTAGCTGCTCCTTGCATTGCAACACTTGATATAAAATGGCGTTGCAAACCAGCAGAGCTCACATGGTTGACGGAGACGAGCACGTTGCAATATGAGATGAAAGCGACGCCGAAGACGCAGATCGTCGAGGAAAAAACAGCACGGCTTTATTTCCTACTACAGTACCACTCGAGTACTCCTACTGCTGGACCACGAGCCACCCAGACTCTATAACTCCCTCCCAATTGGACATACACCGGCGACAGAGACAGAGAAGCTGAGGGTCCAGCACCGACGCTCTCTCATCAGTGATCGGTCTTGGGCAGTTGGGGTTCCCCAACCGTGCACTCGTCTTCCTGAACCCCAACCGTGCACTCGTCTTCCTCTCTCACATGTCACTTGCACATACTAGCTAGAGCTCCAGAGATAAAACCCAGTCTGAAGAGAAACCCAGTTTCAGCTTCCAAGTGTCGCCCCCATTGTTTTCTTCAGCAACAGGCAACAGCAACCACCACTACCGGAGATGAACTGCCGTTTTTTACTCTCACAGTCTCATACGTACATGTACCATAGATCACTTTGACAAATTAACCAGACAAGAGCAGATGAGCAGAAGAAAGAACAACGTACCGAACTTCCAGCGCGCCTGGACGAGCGCGAGTTCGGGGTTGTGGAGGAGGAAAGGCACGGCGCGGCAGAGGAAGTCCGGGTCCGGCTGGAAGTCGGCGTCGAAGATGGCGACGAGGTCGCAGCCGCGGACGTAGGCGCGCTTCATGCCCTCACGCAGCGCGCCGGCCTTGTACCCTCGCCGGCTGTCGCGGACCTCGTACTTGATGTTCACGCCCTTGCTCGCCCAACGCTGGCACTCCGCCTGCACCAGCTCCTGCACCGTTTCGATCGATACACATGCATAATTTATTCAGAGTAAAATCTTGCAGTGACAAGGAGGTATAAGTAGGTGGACAGTCAAGATATGGCAAGTACCGAAGCCATCGCGTATTTAGAATTAGAAAATTAACGCATGCGGCATTGATGAGCGAGTTTTGTGCACCGAAAGCATATTTGTTTACTTATGATTGTTTACCTTGACGACGGGGTCCGTGGAGTCGTCGAGCACCTGCACGATGATCCGATCCGACGGCCAGGACAGCCCGCACGCCGCGCCGATCGACAGATGGTACACCTGCAGCTCGCCAACGTACCGCCATCAAGATTCTGTGAGAACAAAAAAAGGAACCTTCGCAGCAGACCACCAGTCAATGGCGTCGCCACTGCACGGCAGCGAGACGTAAACATGCATATCATGCAGCAAGGCAGCCCTGATCACTCACCTCGCGCTCGTTGTACATGGGTATCTGGACGAGCACCATGGGGTACGCGGCGCTGCCGCCGGCGGACTCGAGGTCGTCGCCGTCGTCGCGCATGGGCTCCCACCTGTACCGCCGCTCGGGCCGGCGGCCCAGCAGACGCACGGCGAGCAACACGGCGGCCATGTACACCTTCTCCGCGAACAGCATCACGGACATGGCGAGGCAGACCGCCACCGACAGCCGCAGCAGCGGCACCACCACCGGCGCCCTCAGCTGCTGCCACGCCGCCGCCAGATGCTCCACCGCGTCGCCGCCCGGCGGCACCGTCCCCCACTCCGGCATCGCCGCGCCTCCGGCCATTGCGCACCGTCCGCCGCTCTGCGACGAGGCGACAGAGCAGGAGAGAGAAGCTAGCGGACAGCGCGGCGGGGATGGCTGGCAATGCAGGGGCAGTAACGCGGCGCCGCCGGGACGGCGCTGGCTGCTAGCAGATGGATGATAAAAAAGGGAGGTGGTGGCAATCTCTGGACGGCTGGCGCCGGCTGAAAGAAGAAGCGAAGGCGATTTAACGGCGGGATCGGGGAGGTGTCGGTGGTAGGTGGTTTTTCTCCATTGGGCCCACGCTTCGGGAACAGAGTGGGATTAGGGGATTGGCGTTTCGACTGGCTTCTGATACTTTGATTTTTTTTTTTTTTTTAGCTGTAGATAAATGTGGAGTCACTGCTGATGCATTTTGGCATGGTTGGAAACAATGAGTGTATTGGGTTAATTCCGTATATATTCGTCTTGCCACTCTGAATGTGCCGACTGCCAAGCTATGCAACGTGAGATATGCTGCGTGTGGTAGTAACTGGTAAGCCTTGATCTGTTTTACATTCACGCTTATTTCGTCTTATGAGTTTCCATTTTCCTACTTGGGGGAGCGTCCAACTTATTTTGTACAGCTGTTCATTAACTCATAATAAATTTGTGTATCAGTCATTAGTTAAGAGTTTGTGCTAACTCTTACTCCTATGTGAGAGGTGAAGAGCCAACACTGATTCTATCACTGGGAGTTAAGAGTTTGTGCTAATTCTTACTCCTATAGACTACCATTGACTGCATGCAACCATGGATATCTGGTTAAGACTCCTTGGCTAGGCAAATGAGCAAGGGTTCCAAACGTGCCCAGTGCCCTCTATTGCCTGCATGCAACCATGGATATCTGGTTAGTGCCCTCTATTGCCTGCACGCACATTCTTTAACACTCTATTTCCTGCATGCAACCATGCATATCTGGTTGTTGTAAAAAAATAGTATAAAATATAGACCCATGCATGCACGCATATTCTTTTATTTATGAAAGATAATTTCCATATGGAATGATCAGGAATTTGTAGCTGCACACTCGGCACTCAGGCAAGTTAGAGGAAACATCCATGCGTGATGTTACCAAGTTTGGTGGTTAGGCGGAGTTTAGTTTAGTTTTTTTTTTGGGAACGATAATAGATTTGGTTTTTGTTTATGCATTCGGCACTACAAATTGCAATGTTCTGCAACACGTGCTAAAATAGTTATAGGTTTTTAAAATTTACTCATTTCGTATTCAGTTTACATAAAAAAAATACTTGACCATAAGGCATTCAATAGTACATTATTACTTGCACCAGTTGAACCGCTTAATGGTCATCTTGTAAATAACTAAATATACCGCTATTTCGTATTACTTCTCATTTTAAATTTCGGAACGAGAATTAATGATAGGTGAAAATTAGAGAGCGTGTAGTAAACAAGGAAGAGCGAAAGAGGAGAAAGATAGAGAAAGAGCTGCATCGGGAAGTGTGGATAACAAGTACTCCTCAAATGAGAAGTTTTAAATCCTAAAATGACAAGTAATACGGAATAGATCGAGCTAGCATGGTGATCGATCAACAATATCAATGTTCTCTCATTCCTTGGCATCTTATATAGCGACAGCTCTCTACGTCTCCCTGCCAAAATCTCGAATTATCCCCCCCAAAACAAGCACTCTCTATCAAATCCTAGCTAGGACTACATGGCCAAAATTCCTGGCTTGGCCATGTAGGTCATCCTCAAAGGGATTCACAATGCATTGGAAATCAACTATCTTTGTTTGTAGCAGCATCTCCAGTCATCCAACATGGAGATTGTACTTGCCTGGCGCACCTGAAACGGTGTTGGGTAGCGCCGTTCTGTTGCTGCCCTTCCTGGCAGTGGCAGGGGGGAACGATGAGATCCGGAGCGTAAAAAGCTTGGGGGCGCAACAGCATTAATCCTAATCGTTTGGTGATAAATGGACAGTGGGGCCTCTTTGCCTGAGGCACGCTGATGTGTTCCTCCGGTAAAAGTGTTGTACCGAGCTCCCGGCAATGGAACATCTTCGGCCAGTGTAAACTCGGTTCTGAAAGAGAGGGTTGTTCACTGCCAACCCCGAACAGTCACTGAGACTGTTCGGAACATCTCCGGCCAGTAAACTCGGTTATGATCAGCCATGCAATTACGTACATTGCATGCGGACTGTGAGCCATGGGCTGGTTGCCGCGAAAGTTCATCAGTCCATCTCTTGACATGAACGAAAGGTCGGGGGAATGGGGAGTTTGCCAGTTCACCCGCGTGAGTCCGAGGCGATATGGCTGGTAACGGGAACATCACCAAGTCACTCGTCAGTTTAAGCATGCCTGTCATCCAACCGCGCGCAAATTACCTTGTGCTTCCCGGGTGTCAATTTTAGATTCCAATCAAGATGCTAATCGGCGAAAGGGACTGATTTACAAACGATCCACTGGCCACTGCTAATGATACCAATCCTGTAATCTTCAGTGTCACGTATAGACAGGTCAAGTTATGAGTTAATGGACCTGGTGGTCTCATCACCGATCACGGATGAGCGTCGTTTTCGTTGTCTGCCGAGGAGCTACGTACGTACCAGTTCATTCGAGTTCAGTTGGACATGGTTTGAGAGTAGATGCAACGCAACGTGGGCGAGGCCCCATGGCCTCCGCTCTAGACTATGGGACCTTCCGAGACATTCAACTTGAGTGCACCTTTTATGTCGCTGTAGCCATGTCCCCCGTTCTCACAATGATGAACGAACGGGAGTGCACGTATTCCTCCTCCCCGGTTCATCAAATCTCTCGGAATTGCGCGGGTTCAGCACGGCGCACACGGCGACGGAACCAAGCTTGCACGCACTTGCTTGATTGAAGTGTTTATTGCAGCGTCGTGCTCGGTCGGTCGCACTCACCCACGTACCCAACTGCTCAGTGCTCACCTGCGCATCCGGCATCTCCATTTCCGGAAGCGAGGCAAGGACGTACGGCGAGGAAACCTCATTTTCTCGTAACGTGCAGGGCGAGGAAAGAAGCATGCCAAGCGATCATCGGAGGCGAGGCCTTGCGCGCGCCAAGCGATCGGAGGGAAAGGAGCATCGGCGACGAAACGCCACATGCGTGCCCCACCCTTCGTCAACATCGTCTAACAGTAATAATACAGATCGACTTGGCATGCATTCTCACGCTTCCTGCTTTTCACTGATCATGTACATTCGGACATTCCTCTTGTTTCACTCGCAGTACGTTCTTGCTAGTTTTGTTAGCACCTGGTGTGTTTGTGGTTCTTCAGGCCAAACACTAAGCAGGGACAACACGCGCGCGATTCACGTGCGGAGAAAGAAAGATAGAACGCAGCTGGCTGCCGGAGGCGCGGAGCATACAGTGCAGGACAGGGTGTGGCTGGGATCAATCGATCAGGGCATGTTGGCTTGGACGTGCAGTTGAGCAAGGGAAAAATTAAAGGCACGGAGACTACACCACAGCACCCGGCCCGGCGAGTCCACGTTCTACAAGATCCTTAACTCGCGGTGCAACTCGTGGCGGACGGACCGACATGCAGCAACCGATTGTTACTGCTACCAGCTAGCGACGAACGTGTTCCTCGAGAGGAATTGAAAAGAGAAAAGAGTCTCACCGCTGCGTGAAGGAGGGCCCGTGGCTACAGGTCCTGAAAGCGATCGTGTCGGGCCGTCGGGGCCATGAGCCGTGCACGGGACCATGCAATGCTGGCGATGCACTGCACTGAGGATGTCGGTCGAGAAGAACTGGAGTGTGGAGGAGCAGAGAAGATGGCGACGAGGACGTGGCGAGGGCCAGGAACGTGGGGAGGAATTGGGTTGAGCAAGGACGGCGTGCGAACGAGTTCGCGACCGCCTGATTTGCCGGGGCAGAGAGGGAAGGGGCCACGTCACGGATGGATCTTAGCGCGACCAGCCTCTGTCTGTTGTGTTTGGTTGGTCTGGCGAGGTCATGCCGTGCCCATGGATGGCCGGACGGCCGCGTGAGCAAGCGCCACCTCGTAGGACGCAGCTGAGGTGCTCCCGTTTCATGCTACGTGGCCCTGTGCGCACGCGTCGGTAGAGCATCGGCCGTGTGACCTCGTAGGACGCAGCTGAGGTGAGCATCCCCAGCTCCCTTGTCAGCGGGGGGCCAATGACAATGGTCTCGCTGGACTTTGCTTTTCCTGAGGCAAGAAAGAAAATGCTCCTTTCTTGGGCTCTTGGGCTTACCTTTATTGTTAGGAGTAATATTTTCAAATTCAGAGGTTTAATGGCCCATGTTTTAGATATTTTAGCTCAGGCATTTGACCTTATATTTTTATATGGTCATATTGTTTCATGAAACTCCACCCATTAAAAATATCTATGAATATGGTGACCCTTTATACTTGCATGGTGCATGAGTCTCCTGGTCAATTTGATAAATGAAATTGATGAATCGAATGTGCACCCACATGATATCCCAACATCAAATTAGATAAAGATGGGAGTTTTGTGAAACAATATGGCATAAAAACTTGAGCTATGTGACACAAGGCAGAATTATGGGTTGTTGTTATCATGATGTGGGTTTTTAAAAAAAAAAATATTTTATTAGACTTGAGGGTAATAATTTGAAACATTGTTTTCTACATCTTTTCTTTTCTACAAGGGGAGTTCGGAGTAGAAGACGACTCAAGTGGAAGCACTCATGTGAACGACATTACTAGTTAAGAAATGGATTGATGATTATGTGATATGATATTGTGTAGGTAGAATTATTGCTTTCAGTTTTAGAAGGAACTAGAAAAATGGCACGTCGTGGCTGTGGCCCCTTCATTCATGAATCTATGTTGAAGCCAAGGTAATACAATAATTGGTTGTAAATGAAGACGATTTAATATATTTGAAAGTGGTATATTTCTATAAGACGCATCATTATAACCATGAGCAAAGGATAAATAACTCAAATTATACATCAGTAGTTATACACATATATATTTATATGATCTTTGAAGTACATGTACAGTTTTTGAGGCGAAAAGTACATGGACAACTGATTAGAGGTACGTGGCTACAGGTCCTGAAAGTGATCGTCTCGGGCCGTCGGGGCCATGAGCCGTGCACGCGACCAGTGCTGGCGATCCAAGGATGTCGGTCGAGAAGAACTGGAGTGAAGAGGAGTAGAGAAGATGGCGACGAGGACGTGGCGAGGGCCAGTAACGTGGGGAGGAATTGGGTTGAGCAAGGACGGCGTGCGAACGAGTTCGTGACTGCCTGATTTGCAAGGGCAGAGAGGGAAGGGGCCACACCACGGATGGATCCTAGCGCGACCGGCCTGCCTGTTGTGTTTGGTTGGTCGGCGAGGTCATGTCGCGCCCATGGACGGGCGGAGGGCCGCGCGATCAAGCGCCGCGCTGGTGCGTCTTTGTCCCGGTTACGACTTACTGCTCCGATTCCTGCTACATGGCCCTGTGGGCACGCGTCGGTAGAGCATGAAAATTTGAGATGACGTGCAGGACTATCGCCATCGGCCGTGTACCTCGGACCTCGATTACCTTTTGCGACGTTGAAGGACAATGAAAACTTCCGGAGCATATGTGGCTCTTTTCCTTTTTTTAAGAAGTCAGAGCATTTGTTGCTTCTTTTTTTTTTAAGGATCCGGAGCATTTGTTGCTTGTCGCAGGTCGCAGCCGAGTATCCCCATCTCTATGTCAGTGGGGGGCCAATGACAACGTCCTCGCTGGGCCTTGTAAAATCATTTCTTGGGCTCTTGGGCTTACCTTTATTATTAGGAGTAACATTTTCAAAACCAGACGTTTAATGGTTCTTGTCTTTGTATTTTACCTCAGGTCACTTGACCTCGTGTTTTTATATGGTCATATTGTTTCAAGAAAATCCACCCATTAAAAATATCTTCTTTTTTTTTGGCGAGGGAACCCATTAAAAATATCTAAGAATATGGCTACCCTTTTATACTTGTATGGTGCATAAGTCCCAGTCGATTTGATCAATGGAATCCATGAATTTGAATGTGTGGCCACATAATATTCCAATATAAAATTTTTGATAAAGATGGGATTTTATGAAACAATATGGCATAAAAACTTGAGCTATGTGGCACAAAAAAATATTATTTTATTTATATTTGGAAAATTGTTTCCTACATCTTTGCTTTAATACGGAGTAGAAGATGACTCAAGTGGAAGCACTCATGCGAGCAACATCACCAGTTAAGAAATAGATTGATGATTATGTAATATGATATTGTGTAGGTAGAATTATTGCTTTCAGTTTTACAAGGAATATAATGATTTTGTTTTCTAGTGCCGGTAAAAACATGTCGTGTGTTCGGAAGCTTGTTGAAAACTAAGTCTCGTGCACAACCGGAGACCAGTGGCGGAGCCAGGAACAATTCACACGGGAGGCCGAGCAAGCATGACCAGGCACACGACTAGGTTATCAGCCTGCTAGAAACAACAGAGAACGAGACATGAAATTGTTGATAGGTTTTGGCATCATTTTATTCTATTTTTTAGGCTCAGCCGCTGGACAATTGCTGCTTCTTCCACATTCCCGGCAACAGCCCACATCTAGCAAGTACCTCTTTCATTCAAGTCTTCAAGAAATTTCATGCGCCAAGGGGGGGCCAGGGCCCTGTCTGGCCCTGGTGTGGCTCCGCCAGTGCCGGAGACATCTAGGTCATTGTATCAGTTTGTGATTAATTGTTTTCAGCAATCGACTCTAGTCGTTGTATTGGATAGTGAGTTATGCTGTAGTGTTGAGAAACTTATTTTCTTTAGGATTAAGTCCAACTTCAGTCCCTCATCTTTTCTTCCGGTTTAATTTTCATCCCTCATCTCCTCTACAGGTTATAATTAGTCCCTTATCTCTTAAAACCATGCACATAAAGTCCCTTAAGTGATTTTCTAAGATGGTTTTGCACACATGGCAGTGCTGACATGGATGGTACACGCTGACTCAACCGAACCTCTCTTTTCTAAGATGATTAAGGAAGGGTTGATTAAATCGATCATGGAGGAGTAAAAGAGAAGGCCATGTCTTATCAGCCACGTCATATCTTAGTCAGCATGCCACATATGCAAAACCACCTTAGAAACCCACTAAGAAACTTTATGTGCATGATTTTAAGAGATGAGGGACTAAATATAACCTGTAGAGAAGATGAGGGACGGAACTTGAACCGGGAGAAAAAATGAGGGACTAAAGTTAGACTTAATCCTTTTCTTTATAATACAAAGACGTGCATCTTTCCTGTATCTGAGAGAAAAATTGTTTCTTTTATTAGTTTGATGCTTAAATACATTCGCATGAAAACTAAACCAACATGTTGCACTTGTGAATCCCAAAAACTTAGTCAAGAACATGTTAGTAAAGCACCGCTAAGTACCAATCATAATGGTAAAGCAATAATTATGTCCAAAATTGTCAAGTTTTCTTCGTAGTAAGTAAGTACATGAAGCATAGTATTCGGACGATAGATAATTGACATTGCAACGAGTGAGCTACCCAATAAAATTATCTAAAAAACGTCAATATTTTAGTAAGAAAAGACAAGCAATAATAAGCTTTTATAGTTTCTTGTTGCACGCCTTTCTTTGCAACACGGGCCATGGCTGAGCACGGTGCGCTGGTCGGATGCCCAGTTGTACGTAAACTCTTTCGTATGAGAAGATAGGTTATGTGAATTTGGCAATGAACCGGCGAGTCGTACATGAACTGCTTTCATGGCAGAGTTGCCCTGTGGAGTTCGCGGCGACAAATGCCGCAGCAAATCGACCGAGCCACCAAACCACGTTGGCGATGAACGTGTTCTCCGAGAGAATCTGCAGCCCCCGCTACACCAGGTCACTGAAGCACTCGTGTCGCCCGGGGGGGGGGGGGGGGGGGGGGGGGTGCATCAGTCATCAATCAGGAGCATTCGGCATACGCTATGCCGAGAATCTGGGAGGAAAAAAAATGACAGTCCATGGAGACGTCGCGTCGCGTGTACTCGTGTGGTTTAGGATGGCGTGGGCACGACTTCGCGTGGCGTAGGTGGCTGCGCGGCGGCGCTGCTGTCGTGCTTTCCTTCCGATGGACGGACGGAGGGCCGAGGGAACAGGTTCCGCCGCGGGTTTTCTCTCGCTGCTGCTGCCTGAGTGCCTGCTCGCCCGGTTCCGCTGAAAGTAGCGCGGTGTCGACGGGTTGGGCTGTGCACAAGCTTGGCACGTTTCATCCCTATGCGGTGGTGGTGAACTGCTAGGTCGTCCCTGGAGCATGTGAATATGACGCGCCGGCTCACTAGGCCGAAGCCAAATCCAGGGTGTTCGTTGTATGGGGTCTAAAATTTAGAGGAAAGAATCTTGTTATTTAAGAGTATTAAATAAAGTTTAATTACAAAACTAACTGCAGAATTCCTGGTCTAAATTGCGAGATGAATCTAACGAGGGTAGGTAAGCCGTGATTAGACGCTGGTTACTGTAGCATTACTGTAGCATCACTGTAACAAAATATAGATTAATTAGGCTCGTTAGATTCGTCTCATAAAGATGTACCTATCTGTAAAAATGTTTTGTCATTAAATTTTATTTAGTACTCTTAAATAATAAGATTCTCTTTGATGTGACAGGTCTAAATGCTAAATGCTAAAGCAACGAACACCCCGTTACTGTCAGCTCGATGCATCGGCACAAAAAGAGATGGCCAGCAGCTGGCCTGCGGAGTTCTGGTGGATTTAAAATTTGCCAGCCCATGTCAGAACATAGATGTTCAAGGTGGCGAGACTGTGCGTCGATTTCTCAATTTGGCCGGGCGCATGGATGCCACAAGTCCCGAACCACAAGGAAAATTCAGGCACAATCGTATGTGCAACCTCCACCAGGCCACCATAAACTCCTCGCTCAGCGCTCACATTTCCCTCCGCAGCTGTTACCACATTCCTTTGTGAGTTGTAACCGTAGTTGACAACTCCATACTTCAAGGCTTCATTTCAGTAACGCATACCACCTCCGTAAGTATTTAAATTGGTGTCGTTCGGATGCGGCGGCGTAGGTTAACTTTGTTCTTTTTCGGTTTCGGGAACGACAAGTCCTGACGTTGGTGGACAACTTGAAGTGTTGAATTATGTTCATCATATGCAAGACAGTCTCGCTGCAAAAGATCAGAATCTGGCGAAATGACGCCATGGTCCAGCGCCATTTCTCTAGTTCATAACTTGCTATGGTGTTTCCAGCCACAAAAATGGGGTTTACTGAAACTTCGAAGAAAGCTAAAAGCCTAAGGCCCCCTTTCGGAATGCAGGAATTTTGTATGAATCGTACATGGGTTTCAAAGGAATCAATTTAATTTCAAATAAATTCAATTTCAGAGGAAACACCGCAGGATTCAGGAAATTTTCCGCGTTCCAAAGAAGGCCTAAAATATCTCATCTTTCTCTAACAAAAAGACGACACGACCTGTTTGAGGAGCCAATGTTTCCGATCAAGATTTTGATCCCTCTAGGCTCTTTCCACACATATTCACCTCACAGGCTCTTCACCTCTGCATTGTTCTTGTCGAACTCAGATTATATAAAACAGGCACATCTAAGACATTATAGAAAGGTTCTCATGGCCAATACTATAATGCTCTAACGGATTAAAAAATAGCTGAAAGAGGTAATGAAGTGTTGTTAGCTCCCAAAGGAAGAGCCTTTGCTCCACCCAAGAGGCATGCGAGTATGTGACCCTTTGCTCGCTGAAACCTGAATCCTACAACATTTCACCGAGACTACAGCCCCTCAGCTTTCATTAAGAAAACGGCTTATGTGGAATCAAGCGAACTGAAAACATAAGAAATTTTAAGGGCACTGCAACACAGCCAGACACCAATTTTCGTTGAAAGACCAGACCGAAACTAAATTATCACCATGGTAATATGCACAGTCTGTATCAGAACGTTTTCTTGTGGCAATGACCTGGTGCGCCTGAAGTTTCCAATAAAAATGGAGCCATGATATCGCGGTCAGTTTGTTTGGACAGTAGTTGTGCAGCCAGTGACCAACATATGCAGACAACAAATTCTTGAACAGAAGAGGCATGCAAATGACAAGTTGCTAAACAGAGCACATTCACAATCACAGAAAGCTATGTTTATACTGCCATTTGCTAGAAACTTCGCATCAAAATAACACCTCAACACTGCACTGCAGCGCACTAGTATTCCCCGGTCACCACAACAGTGGCGGCAGCAACACAAGCCACCGTTGCTGCAACGATTATTCAGAAACAGAAACCATGAGTGAAAAGAGACGAACCAAAGGGCGTAGAGCCATGACGCGGGAGGGAGGAGTCGCAATTCAGAGCGCCTTGAGCATGTCTTCGGCGCTGCTGTTGGTGAAGGCGCCGCCCTCCTCGAGGTTGAGCACCTTGACGACGCCGTCTTCAGCAAGCAGCGCGTAGCGGCGGGACCGCACGCCGAGCCCCACGGGCTTGTCGGTGAGGTCGAGCTCCACGCCCATGGCGCGGGTGAGCTCCCCGTTCCCGTCGGAGAGCAGCAGCACCTCGTCCCCGACGCCGAGGCTCTCCTTCCACGCGCGCATCACGAAGGCGTCGTTGACGGAGACGCAGGCCACGGTGTCCACCCCCTTGGCGCGGAGCTCCCCGGCCTTGGCCACGAACCCCGGGAGGTGCTTCTGGGTGCAGGTGGGCGTGAACGCGCCCGGGACAGCGAACAGCACCACCTTCTTCCCCGCGGTGAGGTCGCGGACCGTCACCGTCTTCAGCTCGCCGTCGGGGGAGTCGAAGTAGGAGAGCGTCGCGTCGGGAAGCCGGTCCCCGACCGCGATGGTGGCCGCGGCGGCGGGAGGCACGGTGGCGGAGGAGGCGGCCCGCCTTGGCGCCGCCCCGAGGAGGCCGGTCCGGAGGGGGCCCGCGGCCGGGACGCGACGGGAAGCGAAGGAGAGGGAGGAGGCGGGGCGCGAGAGGAGGAGGCGCTTACCGACGGCCGCAACGGCGGCGGTGGCGGAGAGGGCGGAGGTGGCCATGGAGGCGGCGATGTGCTCGAGGAAATGCCTGTGAGGTTTCTGTTGTTTGACTTTGGAAAGCGTGAGCCCTAGGAGGTGGGGGGCTTGGTTTTGGGCTGTTTGTTGGGGACTAGTGCTATTGGCCGCAAGCGGCGTGGCTAGGCCGATGCGTGGCGAGGTTGGTGAGGTGGTGCTTGGAACGTGACGGCGGCGTGAGGGGGACGGCTTTGAGTGGTGTTGGGCTGGGCGCGACAGGAGCTCACACATTCTCGGAGGTGTTGGGCCGAAAATGTCCGCTAATCCAGTCCCCACCCCCCGGGCGAAGGATCAGTCTTTTTCTACAAGAATCCAGTATTTTTCTAGGATTAACGCTGTTTAATTAATTCTTCCCTAGAAAACGAGCATAGGCAATGTGATGTATCAACTAATTTTTACATATACAATATGTTGTCACATATTTTCTTTTTTTGCACAGGTTTGTCAAATTTTTTCTGCAATTTAGATATGTCGTATCCATCTCGACAGCCAAGACAGTACTTGAGGGAGGCATGTTTTTGTGACTATGCATTCTAATCTTTCTCATGATAAACATGGTATACCAAGTTCAGATGGAATGTGTCCTCACTAAAGTACGGAAGCTGACCTAAGAACTCACCAGAGCATACGGTTCTTCTGTACCGCAAGGGAAACCGACTTCAGCAAAGGAAAAATAATATAAAGAAAAAAAGAAAAGAAATGCTACATGCTATATCCTCCATATGATGGTTCGAAAAACAGAAATATCTTCCACGTCACTTGATCCAAACAGAAGCAGCGCAGAAAACCCCCAAGCCCAAACCCAGGCCACAATCCCGCACCGCCACTGGGCGCCACGATATTTGCGTTGCGCCTCGTCTCCGCGCAGCCAGCCCAGCCAGCCGCCGTGGCGTGCTTGTCCCGGTCTCTCTCCCTCTCGATTATTTTACCTTCACAAAAGCATTAAAAAACCGAGGAAAAAAAAGAGAGAGCGTTCTCTGTCTCGCTCTCCTATCCTCGGGCCTCGGCCTTCCCATCGCCATGGCCTCCGCCCCCTGCCCGCCGGTCGCGGCGGCGGCGGCAGCCGCCCCTCCCCGCCTGGCCCCGCGCCACCCGTTCGCCGCGGCCGCCGCCCTGCGCAGGCCCTCCGTCTCGTTCCGCCCGGCCGCTCGCCGCGCCGCGCTCCCGCTCGGCTCCTCAGCCTTCGCGGCCCCCGCCGGCGCGCTCCGCTGCACCCACCGCCGCGCCGTCTCGCCCAGGTGAGTGCTGCCCGTATGACTGCATCAACTGTGGCGGGTTCACCCGTCGTGCGCGGTGCCGAGTTCACCTCCCCCTGCTGATTCGGTTCGGTTTGTTCATGCGCGATGTTGCAGGTCCAGGAAGCACGCGCGAGGGATTGGCGCTGCGGCGTTGGCGGCGTCTTCGTTCGGGAGCTTCGACGCGGAGAGGGACGGGTGCCTCTCCTGCTTCCCCAAAAGTCGGAGGCGGGGCAGGTCGGGGCTCGCGAGGTTCGCGCCGTGTGCGCTTCCGCACGCGTCTGGGCTTTCGTTTCGCAATCGGTTGAGTGGTGCTAAGGTTGGTTACAATTCTACTATAGTTTGAGTGATCATCAGATTACCAATTGGGAAATTGTTTTCGTTAATCGAGATGAGTGCGCTGAAAAAAGTGATTAATACCTTACTTCCACTGGTAGGTTTCATTCTACTGCTTGCTTAAGCTAGATGCGAGGGGTGTATGATAAGTTTGTTACAACTAATATGTGGATTGAAAAGTTCAAATCCAGCGTTTTGTCCTCATCGTTAGGAAATTAAGTGCTGCCTGCATGTTTTTCTTTTTCAACTTAAGATTCCTCAACTCCTGAGTCCATTAAAGGAGCGATGCCACATTTACTTCTGAAAGAATTAACTTCTTTTTTTGGCAAGTGAGAGTTGTACAAGTCCTGTACATGCCAACATACCAAGCGACATTCGACAGTTACATTTTCATAGTCTTGTCAATGACTGATGGGAGCATGGGGATTCTATAAGCATTATTTTGTTCTGGGAAGCTTTGTACAGTTAACTCATTTAGCTGATTTCTCCTATGTATTAAAAGGATACAAAAAAGCTCAGGTTGAATTTCAGCGTCCAATGCAATCTCAAATTCATACCATATTTGTGTCTTTGGTCCAGTTGAAAGTGGAGTGCCATTTGTTGACCCATTTCATTGGTAATTTCCAGGTCAGGCCTAGCCATATATTGCGTGCTGCTGGACCTGACGAACCACATGTTGCAAGTCCAACATGGTCTGAAACTTCTCTTGATAGTCTGGATCAGACCATTAGTCAGGAGGAGCTGGAAGGCTTACTCAACACTCCACTTCCCTCTCATCCAAAGCTAGTTCGCGGCCAGTTGAAGAATGGCCTCCGGTATCTTATTTTACCGAATAAAGTTCCAGCAAACAGGTGAGGAAACAGCTTTTCACTTGGATCAGTTTGATCTTGTGATGAATGCTAGCATAGTCTTCTTCTGCTGCACAAATTTACTTCCGTGTTTTTCTGCTATTAGCTTAATCTTTCTAGCATTGTGTCATTTCGATCATGGTATTGATGTCTTCCTTTCAAGAACGTGGATCTGTGTAGGATCCTTTTTAATGTATATGGATCCAACAACATATAGTGTCTCAATGCCTAATTCATGATAAAGTTTCTAAAATTTGGACCAGTGAACAGTATTCCGATAACGTGGAGGATATGTAAATTAAGGTTTTTAACTTTTTTATTTTGCAGGTTTGAGGCTCACATGGAAGTTCATGTGGGATCAATTGACGAGGAGGAGGATGAGCAGGGAATCGCACATATGATTGAACATGTTGCATTTCTCGGCAGTAAAAAGCGTGAAAAACTTTTAGGAACTGGTGCGAGGTCTAATGCATACACTGACTTCCACCATACAGTGTTCCATATCCATTCACCAACTAAAACTAAGGTATTTGGCGTAATTTCTCTCAGCGTAATTTTTAACAACAAATCTAGATGCTCATTTTTTAAGTTTGGAAATAAACTTATTGCGGTTTTTGGAAGGCAACTTCTGTTTTCTTGTCCACATGTGTCCTTTGTCGAAAACTTGAACAAAAGATATCAGAAAATATGTACATGTTGACAGTCATGTTAACGTTTTTTATTAATGACCCAGTTTAGATTTTTATATTTATATATATATATATATATATATATATATATATATATATATATTTAATGTTCACAAAATATCCTGTCTTCTGTTTCAGGAATATGGCGAAGACTTACTTCCTTCTGTCCTGGATGCATTGAATGAGGTAAGGTGTTTGGCATTCCTTTTTAGAGCTTGTCACGTGTTGACTTACTTCGTTTTATTTTTTTTTAATAATATTTGAAACCAAAGCATAATCAGTTGGTACAAGTTTTCTTGACTACAGTATTCAGTTGGTAACAATTGACCTACAAATCCTTTCTGTTGTTGACCAGAATATTAAACTCGTGCCAATTTCTGCTTTTTTTGCAGATAGCTTTCCATCCAAAGTTTTCTTCATCTCGTGTTGAGAAAGAAAGAAGAGCAATTCTTTCTGAACTTCAAATGATGAACACTATCGAGTATCGAGTTGATTGTCAGGCAAGAGAATTTTTCTTCTGTCTCGCCTCTTACCAATTAGTTGGTCCTGTATCCTTATTGCTTCCTGAACTCATGCTTATCAGTTAACAAATTTGCCTGATTTGCTGCAGTTGTTGCAACATCTGCACTCAGAAAACAAATTGAGCAACAGATTCCCTATTGGACTTGAAGAGCAAATACAGAAATGGGATCCTGATAAGATCCGTAGATTCCATGAGCGCTGGTATTACCCTGCTAATGCCACTTTGTATCTTGTGGGAGAAATTGATGATATTCCCAGAGCGGTGCGAGAAATAGAGGTAACCGTATATTACATCCTCCTGCAACTCTATATGATTCCATAGGAGGTTGATCAGATAATTTTTTGCATTTGCAGGCTGTGTTTGAGCATACTCTTTCGGAAAATGAAACATCCTCTATCTCAAATGCTAGTCCATTTGGTGCCATGGCAAGCCTTTTTGCACCAAAACTCCCAGGTGGTTTTGCTTCAAACCTAACAGGTGAAAAATCACCTGCCACGGATAAGATAAAGCCCATCAAAAGGGAAAGACAAGCAGTTAGGCCTCCTGTAGAACATAAATGGTCTCTTCCTGGAGTTGCCCAGGATGCTAAGCCACCAGCAATTTTTCAGCATGAGTTGATTCAGAGTTTCTCTATCAACATGTTCTGTAAGGTATGCTCAAGTTTCATATTTGTTAGTCTTTGTTGATGCTTTTGCAGCTTAATTTCACACCAATGTCTTCCCAGCGGTTTCTCTATAGCATTTGCTTAATAAACAGTCCAGATTAGCCTTTATTATAATGCTCGAGGTTTTGTAGCTTCGCATCTTCACTAAATAATTGTATACTTTGTTTTTTGTTTGGACAGATACCTGTCAACCAAGTTCAGACGTACAAGGATCTGCGCAGTGTTCTGATGAAAAGAATATTTTTATCTGCTTTACATTTTCGAATCAATACAAGATACAAGGTCTGTGATGATACACTACTTCAGTTTTTACCTGTGGCCTTCCATGTTTACTAATGCTGGTACTTTATACAGAGTTCGAACCCTCCTTTCACGTCTGTTGAGCTGGATCACAGTGACTCGGGAAGAGAAGGATGCACGGTCACTACTCTTACAGTAACAGCAGAACCCCAAAACTGGAGGAGCGCAATCAAAGTTGCTGTTCACGAGGTTTGTTCATCCGCGTTCAAATTATCTCCAGTGTTGTAGCTCATTATATCATTGTTAGAAATGTTGGTGAAAATTTCTCTAATTGTTGTTAGAGCATGTAATGAAATTCTTGGAAACTTTATATTTGTGTTCTGAATTCTGACAAAGTGCTTGTTATAAAATTCCAACCTTTCTTCACACAAGTAAATGATTTGTTTAATACAGTTATTGGTTGAATAGTAGTAACAAAGAAAGCAGTGGAGGATGTTAAGCAAGACTTTGCTAGCATGAGTTTTGCCTTAGTCCAGGATCATGAGCCTATGTCTAGTCTAAGTCAAGTACTATGGAGACATGGTGCAAACCCAATCAGGAGCTCGGTATAATAAGATGCAAGCTCAATCTGGTCACAACCTTCCTCCTAAGGCCCCAAACCCGAGCCGTGCCCTGCTAAATAATGTGTGACTCTGGTTGAATCCAGCCCTAGCCCATGCTGTATTCACTTTAAGACATGGTGTCACTTGGTAATGTGTGCCGGCTTCTGTCACATGTGACATGTCACAATGGTTGAACCTGTTTTGTATTCAACCTCACACGAAACAAAGATAGATGTGCTGCTAATAGAATTGGGCTATATTTGCTAATTTGTAGCAGCGAAACACTTCACGAGTATTTGGTTCTTTTTACAATATGTCTCTGCTGTTTCAGGTTCGGAGACTGAAAGAGTTTGGTGTCACAATGGGAGAAATGACCCGTTACATGGATGCACTAATAAAAGATAGTGAGCAGCTGGCTATGATGATTGACAGTGTTCCCTCGGTTGACAACTTGGATTTCATCATGGAGAGTGATGCGCTTGGCCATACTGTTATGGATCAGTTGCAGGGACATGAAAGTTTGCTTGCAGTTGCTGAAACTGTTACCCTTGAAGAGGTACTAACATTTGTTTTGGTACAAGTTTCAATAGAAATTTATGGTGTAAATCAATTTCACCTCTCCACT
Source organism: Eragrostis curvula (assembly GCA_007726485.1). Lineage (NCBI taxonomy): Eukaryota > Viridiplantae > Streptophyta > Magnoliopsida > Poales > Poaceae > Eragrostis > Eragrostis curvula. The sequence continues at coordinate 5,546,142 of CM017441.1, read as the reverse complement.
GGTTTTGTATGATCCGTAATAAGTTTTTCCATATGCAGGTCAACACTGTTGGCGCAGAAGTACTGGAATTTGTTTCAGACTTTGGAAAACCCAATGCTCCCCTTCCTGCTGCTATCGTGGCCTGTGTACCGAAAAAGGTTCATGTTGATGGAGTAGGTGAAACTGACTTTGAGATATATCCAGAAGAAATTACAGACGCCATCAAAGCGGGTCTTGAGGAACCTATTTACCCTGAACCTGAGGTATGCTCGTTATTTTCACTCTTTTGCTTGTTATTTGCTATCAAGTGCATTAGCTCAGTTATGTTTGAAGTTTCTTTTGGCACCTCTATGTATACTGAAAGATTTAAAGCATTTAATTGCCTTTCTGGGCCTCTGGACACTTATGCTTATTTTGATTCTTGCTGTAGCTTGAGGTGCCAAAGGAATTGATTACGCAATCGCAGCTTGATGAGCTGAAAGTGCAACACAAACCATCATTTGTTCCTTTGACTAAAGGTCAGGAGGTGGTAAAAGTATTTGACAGTGAAACTGGTATAGCACAACGCCGTATCTCTAATGGGATTTCTGTCAACTACAAGGTTAGTCTTGTGCCAATCATCCAACTGTTTGTAATGTACAAAAGAGTCGTTTTCCCTTTCCTGTGACGATTCTGCCGGTGGCTCAGCTTTATGCCATGTTCCTTACAAAAAATTGGTTGATATAATATAATCACAGATCACACAAAATGAAGCAAGGGTTGGTGTCATGCGGTTGATAGTAGGTGGAGGCAGAGCCACAGAAGATTCTGAATCGAAGGGGTCTGTTATTGTTGGCGTTCGTACCTTGAGTGAAGGTGGTTGTGTTGGTAACTTTTCAAGGGAACAGGTATTGTCACTAATTTGTTACCATATTTATTCTTCCATACTTTTAGTATCTCCGTACGCTCCTTCTATTCCAAGGAAGCATTAGTTGTAAATGTGTGCCAAACTCCAGCCAGACTTCTCTAACAGTTGTGTTTGCACCTAGCTCCGATTACTGTTCTTGCAACAAGAAAAAAATGTCATTTTGATTGTACTACTAGATTCTAATTTCTCTAAATTTGATTGCTTATGTACATATCTAGCTCCAAATTCTTTTCTTGCTATGGGCCTAGATGGTACTAGGGCACTTGCTAGCCCTGAAGCTGTAGAGATTTAGGCGAGAGAGAGAAATTGTATTAATCTTGCTTGCCGTATTTCATTACTCACGCCATGCTTATATAGCCTGGCTTAATTACAATTGTAACCGACTCTGCTACTTGAATTGTAAAACATCTCCAACTAAATAAACTGACTCTGACTCTATCTCTAATAAACAACCGACTCAATTACTTGTCAAGCAATTATTCCAGGCTTCTAAGCCGTAGTTCCCTTGGACTTCTTGTGATGCCTGACATAAGATTTTCCCATATAACAGTTCTTAACCAAAGAACAATGGTAAAAAAATTTACTTCTATATACCATTGTTTCCTGTATGTATAACATCTATATGTGCCCACTAGGCTCAATAGCCAGCAATGAGACCCAATACTTGTGTCAACTGATTGGTTGTCGTTCATATTTAGGCTAAGTATTTGTTCTGTAGTACTTTTATTGATTACGTATATGCGGTGTACTGATGTCAATCGATACTGTTTCAGGTCGAACTTTTCTGTGTGAATAATCTTATCAACTGCTCACTTGAATCCAATGAAGAATTCATCTTTATGGAATTTAGATTTGCTTTAAGAGACAATGGAATGCGAGCTGCTTTCCAACTCCTCCATATGGTCCTTGAGGTATGGTTTTCTATATAACACACACGCACACCCCTGCCTTGTTGTAGTTAACTAATTTTCTCCAAGAACCTAGACTAACACTTGCAACATTCTCCCTTTATGTTACAGCATAATGTGTGGCTAGAAGATGCATTTGATAGAGCAACTCAGTTGTATCTGTCTTACTACCGGTCCATCCCCAAAAGTTTGGAACGCTCCACAGCTCACAAGCTTATGTTAGCCATGCTAAACAATGATGAAAGGTTTGTGGAGCCGTCACCGCATTCATTGCAGAAGTTAACTCTTCAGTCAGTTAAAGATGCTGTTATGAATCAGTTTGTGGGTGGCAACATGGAGGTTCGTGGAGTACTTTTCGTTTTTCTTATGTATCTTCTTTTCCCTCCTACCACTGTTTGCTTTGATGTCCTCCACACCCCCACCTCCCCACCTCCAACACACAATCCCTCACTTTTTCCAGTTCTTATATATTTGTCATGTTGCATTATTCACTCCAGGTTAGCATTGTTGGTGATTTCACTGAGGAAGAAGTGGAATCTTGTGTACTTGATTATCTTGGGACTGTAAGAGGTACAATTTCTCCAACCAGGGAGGAGCATATAGAAAAGATTTCCTTCCGACCATTTCCATCAGATCTTCATTTCCAGCAAGTATGAAGTGCCCTCCAGACTCTATTATCATTTTTTTAATATTCATGTTCCTTTTTATAGTACAGCACGAGGGATCATACGTTGTCATTACAATACTGATGCTATCTGTATTTGTGAAACACAGAAAGCACATACGTTGGTTTTTATTTTATCCTTTCTGGAATTATGTCTTTTGTACTCAAGCTTTCAAATCATTTCGTAATGCTGTGCTTTCAGAACATGCTTGAATATATGTGGTGGTTCTTTCCCAGGTATACATAAAAGATACAGATGAGAGAGCCTGTGCATACATTGCAGGCCCAGCGCCAAATCGTTGGGGTTATGCTGCTGAAGGGAAGGACCTATTTAATGCCATTCGGAGTTCTGGTGATGGTAAGTGTAATTTGATATGTGTTAATCTGTACATGTACTTGGTTTCCTTGCTGATTTCGTAAATCGTACAAGTCAGACCTGTTTCTTTCCTGTACGGGGAATTCCTATTTGTCATCAGTGTTATTAGCATCTTGGCTGATATTTTTCATGTTATATCTGCAGAAACATCTGAAAAGATAGACTCAGATCCTACGGGGAAAAGACGTATTGATGTTCGCAGTCACCCTCTTTTCTTTGGCATCACTTTGAGTTTGCTAGCGGAAATTATCAATTCTAGGTAAAAGCATTTGTCTACAATTTTAATGGATTGTACCATTAATTTTGTTGGGTATCAAGCTGACTTTACAGACATAATGTGTTCTGCTGTTTATTGTCAGGCTATTTACAACAGTTCGAGATTCCATGGGATTAACATATGATGTTTCGTTTGAATTAAACCTTTTTGACAAATTGGATCTTGGTTGGTATGTGATTGCAGTCACTTCAACACCTAGCAAGGTACTTTGCTTTCATGTATTGATTTCAGATGTTCCATGTGCTTCCGTTGATTATACTAACATCTTGTGATCTTTCATGCCAGGTTCATAAAGCTGTTGATGCATGCAAAGGTGTTCTGAGAGGATTACATAGTAGCCGAATTGTGGAAAGGGAGCTGGACCGGGTTAGCCAAACTTTCCAGTCTTTTCTTTCCTTTTTTTTTCATTTTGCAGTTTGAACTGAAACACCTAGCCAGTATGTACATGATGCTATTATTCGTGCTAACCATGACTTATGGTGCTCATGTACTGACAGTGTGAATCAGTTTATTGGCACATTAATATTTATCCATTTAGGCTGAATCTACATCTTGAAAGTTTGAATTAATTGTATTGTTGATTAAGGAACAGTATTTTGTTTTATGATATATCAAACCCGATATTTAGAACACAATTTTACTCTCCCAAATGCATAATTTTCAGGCAAAGAGGACACTATTGATGAAACACGAGGCTGAGACGAAGACAAACGCCTATTGGCTTGGCTTACTAGCTCATTTGCAGTCTTCATCGGTGCCAAGAAAGGTAAATTCGTTTGTATATTATTGTATATATTCTCGACAACTAGGAAGCAGGAGAATTCTCTTGAGATTTTGTTGCACGAGCACTGCGTTGACGTTGGCCATATCATGCAAATTGTTATTTTATAGCCCATGTTCTATCTAATCTGACTAGATTTATGGTAATATTTGATTATTTTTTAATGTGACATCTCACCTCCGGAATGCATTCAGGATGTATCCTGTATCAAGGAATTGACGACATTGTATGAAAGCGCCACGATTGAGGATTTGTATCTTGCATATCAGCATCTGAAGGTTGATGAATCCTCTTTGTTTGCCTGCATCGGGATAGCTGGCGCCGACTCAGGTGAAGACACAAATGGTACAAAGCTACTGATGCCAAGTTTTTTACCTTTTGTCCAAAACAGATGTCATCCTAGAATAAAATGCAGTTAAGATTTTAGTGCACCTTTTCATAGTAAAAATGTTGTGGTTGAACTGCAGATGATGAACCTGATATGGATCTTAATGGTATGGTTCCCATGGGAGGCCGAGGTCTATCCACAATGACAAGACCAACCACATAATCTCTGCATTTTCCTAGCGACAGCACTTCCAAGGTATGATATATTCAATGCTCTGTGTTACTCTATTTTTTAACAAAATTCACTGAATGTTCTAATTGGTATGGTTAGGGTCAACCAAACTCCTCGGGAGGACATTCCATCCCATGGCGAGGGACATGTTGACAGGGTTTTTTCTGGAGCATACATTGATGAACAGGATCGGGCCAACTATTTCGGCGGGCATTGCAACATAAAGCTTACACAGCAACAGAAAGCCTGGCAGTTGCATTTTTTTCTGAGAAGTATTGAGTAGGGCCATGTAGCTTCACTTCACATGTACAGTAGAGTTGATTCTTGCAGATTTCTCAGTTGTTGTAACTAGGTCCTCCAGGGCACCTCGAAAGATAGGATGACAGTAGAATCACACAGATAAGTTGTGCAGCGGCTAGCACAGGGCATCTGTAATACAATAATGAAGCGTAGGCTTGTAACATTTCAATCTCATTCTTTTCCCCAAATAATGTAAATTCTCATTCATAATAAATAGATTCACAGTTTTGTTGATGATACTATGCAATCCTACCAGTTCTTTAGGAAAGTGGCGATCGATGCATCCCGTACCTGGGAAACGAAACTAGTAGAACTGCTATGCGTGCAGCTGGGTCGTCCCGTAAGAACAGTGATTTGCAGGGGTGCATGCTTTAAAGAATGGGTGGTACAGTATATTCTGTTGATTCTGGTTAGTGAACAAGTCCGGGCAGCAATCTGGAGAAGAAAGGCTGGCCAACCCGATAGGCATCCTATATAGCCCGCTTTAGAACTGGATCCAAGAAAATGTTCGAAAGAATTCCTTCTGTCATTAAATAATGACCATGTTCTTTATTTGTCATGTAACAAACTCGGTTCTTTTGCTTGCTACTGGTCCAATTTTCCGTGCCTTCTCTGCATTACCGTAAAGTTTCCATGGCACTGAAGCAAAAGCTCGTAGGGGTGAAATACCATTTAACACCGCTTAAGGGACAAATGAACGACAGTGGTACCGAAGGCATGGAAAATTTGAGCAGTGGCAGGTAAGAAAACAATACTTTCTTCATTGCACATAAGACACCAAATCATTATTCAATGGCAGGGATGAAATCTTCTCAAAACGTTCAGAGGCTGAGACTGTAAGTGGGACCATTCAAGCATGATGTGAACAGGTAACATCTGAAGAGAAAACGTAATGGACTTAGCTCATTTAACATCCATTCTAGTACCGGGCAAACTATAGGCCTATTGCCCAAACAGACTTAATTGGACGTTCAGGCTTCAGACGTATAGAGATAATATTCATTCATTCGGCAGCATATATGGCAGACAATACGAACAACTCCAGGAAACAAAGCTGAAAATTTTGTCAGCTCTTAATTCATTGACCGAGCTTATCAATAATGCATAATTTCTTCCCTTCTCATATCTGTACAAATGGTAAATAACAAGAAATTACCAAGGTAAATGGAATCCTTCTCCATTATGAAGTTATATGTCTCGAAATGGCAGGTGAGAACTATATGGCAGCCATCAGTAGAGCCAATTTGCAACTACCTCTATCGGCGCTACCTCAAACTCCTTTCGATCAAATAGAACATTGCAAGTATTTCTCAATCACTACGGAGGAGAAATCCTAGCTAGATTCCAGAAAGAAAATACTTTTAAATCAGGATCTGATAAGGTAGCGATATAGCTTTGCTGATTCAGCTATACCTAGAACGCATTATGCGCTTATGTACCGACAACATATATGCAGTTCAAAAAACACAATACTAATTGAGTGACCCCAACACCACATAAGAAAAACGATACAAAAACAGAGGGAGTACAAAATTATACTATTTGAGTGACCCCAACACCACATAAGAAAAAGAGGAGACAGTGCAGGTTCTTCGACTCCAGATTAACAGTGAACATCAACAAGGGTTTTCCATTTTGAATCCATAAACAGACAAGCTAAATTCTTGAAATGAAAACATCCGGATACAATAACACTGCAGTATCTAAAGCATTCAACTGTTGATCAACTGCACTCAAAGAAAGTCCACCGCAATCTACAGTCCCCGGAAGAAAGGTGGTGATCTACCATCGCCATTACCATTGGCCTGCATCTCAAAGAAAGAGTACCGAATAAGGCTTTCCTTGAGGGTATACGGAGTAATCTTAAGAAGTCGGCCATCGCAACGAAAACTTTCCTTCAGCTTCCCATTCAAGTCATAGTGCACCAGCTTGTTATGTGGGTCAACCAGCACAACTCCCTCTTCTGACATGAAAAATACGCGCCAGGGCTCGTCAAAGTTAAAGGTGCTGACCTGCATTGCCGGCAATTCAATCCGGTGCTTGCGAACCCACGCCTGTTTCGCGTAATCCTGCATAAGCCACAACTCAACCACTGTGACATCATTGCCGCAGCTGAACATGGCAAGCTCGTCCTCCACCTCGAGCAATGACATGTGCTCCCGTACCAGAGCCTGTGGAGGACGGAGCCAATGGAACACCTCAGTGACAGTGTTGAACGCCAGAATGAGGTGACCGTGCCGCCGCAGCACTGGCTGCCAGTGGAGAATGCCACGGCAGAGGGCCGGCGGCCCGGCTGGGCATTCCTCGAATTTGTACACGTCCTTCTTCGACGGCAGGCCAATTCCTCTCCCCTTCCTTTTATCCGCCACCAGAATGTAGTAGTCCGTCCCCGGCCACCTGCGCCGGTAGAACAAGGCGCGGTACTCTCCCGTGGGGTCGTGGCGGTAGAACGCGGCGAACCTCGAGGAGGGGAGCGGCGTCGGGAGGCGTGTCCACTGGTGCGTGGCCGGGTTGCAGACGTACACGCGGTGGCCGAAGGTGAGGAGCAGCAGCCCGTCGCAGGATCCGCGGATGCGGAACTTGCCGCACCGCTCGCGGGCGTCGGTGAACCGGACGACGGACCGGAACTCGTCGGCGCGGAGGTCGACCGCCTCGACGCAGCAGTCCGCGAGGTCCCCCACCTCCCTTCCGCCGGCGTCGCGGAGGAAGGAGACGAGCGGCAGCGCCGGCTGGCGGCGGTGGTGCTCGAGCGCGAACTCCGGGCACGAGGTGATGCTGAGCCACGCCTTGCAGACGGCGCGGAAGCGGAGGACGGAGCGGGAGGGCAGGCGGACGAGGATGTCCCGGATGAGCTCGTCGGGGATGTACGGGGCGGAGGAGGCGGGGGCGGGGGCGGTCCCCTGCCTCTTCCTCGCCCCCGCGGTGCTCTCCGCCTCCATGGACGCCGATCCTGCAAAACCCTTCGCAGCGTCAGAGGAATGCGTTTGTGGACAGAAACATACTCCCCCCAAATCTAGAAGAAATCGAGACGATGCGCACCGATTGATCAACCGAGACGACCAGGACCCGAGCGAGACGCGGCGGCGGCCGGCGGAGGCATCGAATCGATGGGGGAAATGGAGGTTTAGGGGAACGAGAGGGCGAGGAAACCTCTGCCTCCCCCCGCTCTCGTAATCGTCGTCTTCCTCCGGGCGGTTCTGCGAGCACGAGGAAGGGGAGCGATATGCGTGCCGTGCGTGTTTGTTTGGTGGAACTGCGCGTCGTGCTCGCTCTCCCTCAAGTAGGCGGCGGCGGAGGCGGTAGTGTGAAAATGGAACGAAGGGAGAGCCCAATCGGCCCATGCGAGGTTTTAGACATTGGGTGTTTTTCATGTTTCTTTCCCCTTATTTACCCTGGATCAATCTACTGGGATCGAGTCTCTTAGGGCGGCGATCAGAACTGCTTGCTGCAGCTGTTTATAGATACCAAGGTCTGCTGCAGCCACAGCTAGCACAACCGATCAGCGACATTTAATTTTTGTTAGGTATATTTTGCTTCTTGGGGCATGGGATTTCCTCTATGACCACCAGAACATAGAGGAGGCTCCCAGAGGCGGTAGGGTTGCCAAACAAAGGCGACGAATGGTGGGTAGGGTGGCAAGGAGACAGAGACGCCGTAGGCTACGGTTGGTGGGCTACCTATTGTATGGGTGGGGGAGCTCAGGTGGAGTTAGAGTGCAGAAGAGTGCGGTGGTAGACCCGATGGCGGTGACAGTGTCCAGGGGAGGGGGGGGGGGGGGGGGGGGGGGGGGGTGCCGAGAAGCTAGCGGGAGGAAGAAGATTAAGAAGGAGCGTTTGATTTTAATCATGCGACTCAGAATTGACAACTAAAAGAAATTTGATTCTCAACCAACTAATATTTAGTCGTCTCTCTGTACTGATAGCCAAGTGTGCGGGCACGAAGCACGGTCATTTTGGCCTGGCCCGCCTAATTTCGTGCTGGGACGGCAGGACACGAAGCATCGGGCTATGTTTGAGCCGAGGCTTCAGCCACTGGACGACATGACACGGCCCGTATAAGAAAATATTATATAAACTTTTATTTTGGCTTTGTAGAACTAAGTTGTTGAAGTCTAGGTATGGCATTTGCTTCAAATATATGATGTCTCAGGTTCAAATCTCTTTTTTCAAAACCCTAAACCCTAGTCTTGATGGACCATCATTATAACTGGGCCCATCGTGCATAACGGGCCGGCCCGATTAGCACATGTTGGGCCGATGCTAAATGGGTTGTGCCTAGATGGGCCAGTGCCATGCTGGACCGGGCCGCCCATTTGGCCATCACTAGCTCTTTGTAGTTTTATTATCGAGTTATTCCAGATTTTTGTAATACTAATAATGATAACCATAATTTCTATTCCATTTTTTTTTTGCATGTCGACAATGTATAGTTCTAAACAACCGATGGCATTTTTTTGCATGATATACAAAATTGATTTTTTTGGCCGTTACCATCCAACGATCCAAAATCGTCCTCACTTCATCATCATGTTAGATTAGAGGAAACCTAATCTAACCATCAACCATACCTCGGTTGCTTCCGCCCAATGCTCCACCTAGCCAGGTGCCTCACTGTTGCCATGCGTCATCCTCGGCCCTAACTTCATTGAAAAAGCATCACCGGAGAAGATTATGAACCCAAAGGTAAGCATGAAGTAAGAAAAAAAGACAGTATAAATTCATCCTACTATATTATAATAGTGTTTCCAAAAGAATTTTGTAAAACAATATGTATGCAGAATCGAGCTCATATTTTTTTTCATGCCATGCAATGTCCGAGCAGCTAATACTGACAAATTGTTCTAGCATACGAGGTTTGTCCATCCGTCAATTTCTCCATAACACCTATGTTCTCTGACTATCCGAGGACTCAGTGTTGCCACAGATCTGGCGGCTTGTTGGATCCGCACCAAGAAGGTCGACTCACAGATCTTTGCGCAATCTACAAAAAATGATTTGTGTTCTCTGTAAGAAAGCATGCACCTAACTCAATTGAACAGAGGGTTCTCTCAAAGCGTTCAGACTTCACAACGATAACATTTCCATAACAGATTTGGGGCAACCAAAATTCAAGAGAGGATTCCAATTATGCATTCATGCATTTCAGATTTACAGATTTGCGAGGCATTCTTGCGTATTCATACATTTACTCGTATTCATCACATGACCCCGAAATCAATAACACAAGGAAAAAAAAGGTAATCAATCAATCAAACACGGCAAGCTTCTGGTACTCCTCGCCGGCGATAGCAGCGGCCATGACGGCCTCCGGGTTCAGCACGCCATCGTTCTCCAAGAAGATCTTCATCATGTTTTTCGAGAAGCCACTCACCATGGCGACCCCTGGCTGCGTCGACGTCACCGGCGTGGACCTTGAGTCCCGCAGGTTCCAGAACACGATCTGAGGCACCACGTCCCCGTAGCCGGCATCCCGGAACTTTTGGCAGATGACCTGGTAGTCTGTATCCCACTGGCTCCCACCGGCCTGGTCGACCTGGTAGTACCAGTACTGGTGCCCACGCGCCTGGTCGAACTCCATGTCGCTGAAGACGAAGACGGTCCTGATCATCTTGTCCGGTGCCAGCCTAGCCTCCACCGCCGTCTGGAGTATGCGGTCGAACACCGCCTGGAAGTTGGTGTTCATGCCCCAGTCCATGCTCTGGACGAAGCTCAGCTTCTCCTTGAGCGTTTCGCCCTTGATCATGTGGATCTCGGGAGTGTGGCTGAAGGTGATGACCCTGCCCGACCACGGCTGCTCGCTGAGCTCCGAGAGGAGCAGGCCCAGCGCGACGCACACCTCCATGGGCGTGCCCGACATGCTCCCGGACACGTCGCAGACGGCGATGCAGTTGCTGAGCGATCCCTTCTTGCGTAGGTCGTCCACCATGCGTCGCCACTGCAGCTCCGACACGTCGTCGTCCTCGCCGCGGTAGGCCGGGGCGGCGATCTCGTGCGGCAGCAGCGCGCCCGCCGCGATCTTGGCCTTCCCGGCCTCCACGTCCTCGAGGTACTTCCCGAAGCGCGCCTCGTCGTGCTTCTTGAACAGGGCCTTGTAGCGGCGCATGGCCACGGACGCGACGCGCGTGTAGGGAAGCGCCGACCACCGCTGCGCGCTCATGTACACCTCCGGGAGCTCGAGCGTCTTGCGCAGCGGCACCAGCACCTCGCGCCGCAGGCGGTGGAGCGCGCGGTACGCGTAGTGCTCCTCCGACAGGTCGGCGTAGTCGGGGTCGGAGTCGCGCGGGAAGAGGCGGCGCGCGATGGCCTCGCAGAGCAGCGTCGTCCGGTCGAACGACGACCCCGGCGTCGGGCACCACTTGGCGGCCAGCCCGATCTTCCTCCGGTTGCCGCCCGGGGCGAGGTTCTCGAGGTCGGAGGCCAGGAGGTCGGCGAAGAAGTCGGACACGGAGTCGAACAGGAAGCGGTAGCCGCCGTCGCCGTAGTACGTCTCCAGCGACTGCACGGCGAGCTTGGCCGTCTTCTGCACCTTCTTGGTCGCGTCCTTCTTCTTCTTCGCCGCCGTCACCGTCGGCTTTTGCTCCGCCTGATCATGAGGCGCCTCTGCTTCCACGGGCGCCACGGCTGCCGCCTTCCGGCCACGCCCGGACTTGACGGCGAGCGCGGCGCTGAAGTAGTCGCCGAACGAGGGCAGCGGCGGCGGGACAGCGGCAGCACGCGCAGCGACACGGCTCGTGAACCTGGCGGCTCTGGCCTCCAGGGCGAGGCGGGCCTTCTTGCGCGTCTTCTCGGCGTCGACCTTGGCCTTGGCGAGCTTGCGGACGTCGGCGCCGTGGATGAGGCGGTAGAGCAGCTCGGGGAAGTCCTTGAGGTACCCGAACTCCGCGAGCGCCGGGACGTTGCAGGCGAGCGTGCGCGGGTGGTGGTCGTGCATCCACAGCGCGGCCGCGTAGAACCCCTCCCTGTCCGACTTTCCCGTGCCGCGCACGCCGCGGAGGTTGGCCACCAGCTTGAGCGCCGTGAGCGGGTCGCGCGCCCACGCCAAGGCGAGGAGGCCGCAAACGCGCTCCGCCGGCGTGTCGGGGACCACCTGGAAGAAGAGGTCCAGGCAGGGGTTGCCGGAGTTGCCGTAGGTGGCCGAGTTGTTCTCCGTGCGCGCCTTCCGCGGCTTCGCGTTGACGGCCTTGGCGTCGGGCGCGTTGAAGCCGGCGTCGAGGAGGACGAGGAAGGGGTGGGAGTCGGCGCCGTCGGCCTCGGCGGCTGGCGGCGGAGTTGGACGCTTGCCGCGGATGGTGGGAGGGCCGACGAGGACGGTAGGAGCCATGGCGAAATCGATCGGGTTGGATCGGATCGGGGAGGCTTAGGGTTTAGAGATTGATGATCCGATCGATCGGGAGGGATAGTTGATGGGGCTGCGGTGCCGCGACGTCGCGTGTCTCCGTATGTATATAGGGGGCGGAGGAGGAAGGCGGTGGCGATGCGTGCGTCGGTGGGATTCTGATCGCGGCCGTTGTTTGAACCGACATAACAGAGCGGCGGCTCGGATTAATTTTGCTTAGTATTAGTAATTCCCGTGATTAGCGCGCGAAGGAGTTGGATCTTTGGCCAGGTTGCATTGCGTTCAGAATTCCGTGTAGTAACTTGAATCAATCTCGAGCCAGAAACAGAAACGAGAAGTAGAACCCGTACGGAGGTATGATGTGATCTTTTGATGGTGTCTCTGTGTCGCCACTTTTTGTTCTTGTTTCACAATGTGGTGACAGCATGTATCGCAGTGCTTGAATCGAACGGGATGCTAATAGTGAAGATGTGGCATTCTGCACGGGTTGCCCATCCTTGTTCCACATCGCGACGCTTACAGTTCACACTTCATCTTGACGCCTTCGAGGTTCTAGCTGGAGTCGAGGCCATACGGGAGGTGGCACTGCAACGTCGATCCGTACACCACCGCGAGCGAGAGGAACACCTCGCCCATGGACGGCCGCAGCCGGGGCTCCCGCGCCACGCACCGCAGCGCCAGCGCGAGCAGCGCGAACGCTGCATCCAACGGGTAGTCCCCGTGCAACCGAGGATCCACGAACGCCGCCACTTTGTCCCGCACGCCGTCGTCACCGTTGACGACCAGTCGCTCCGCTTCTTGCCAGAGCAACAGCGTTTCCCCCTTCATGTCGCTGACGGCCCGAGCTGGCGCGGCCTCCTTCCCGGACAGCAGCTCAAGCACGATGACACCGAAGGCGAACACGTCGAAGTGCGGGCCGATCAGGCCGTGCTCGAGGTACTCGATCCGGCGCCAGGTACCCCTCGGTCCCCACGACGTGCCGCGTCATCTGCGCGCCAGGCCGAAGTTGGACACCTTGGCGCGGAGGCAGGCGTCGAGCAGGACGTTGCTGCTCGATCTTGAGGTTCTTGTGCACGTACGGCGGGCTGACGCAGTTAGTTGTGCAGGTAGTTGCGCCCGTCGCCACGTCCAGCGCCACCTGCACCCGCTGCCTCCACGCGAGCACGCGCCCGCCGCCGCGGAGCCAGTCCCCGAGCGCGCCGTTCTCTGCGAACTCGAAGACCAGGTGCATGCGTGTCGCCGCGGTGCGCGCAGAGGCCGGACAGGCGGATCAGTCGCGCGTGGTTGACGCGTCCCAGCACGGCCACCTCGGCGCCCACGTCCCACGACACGCGCTTCACCGCCGCGGCGTCGCCGTCGATCACCGCGCGGTAGACCGACGAGTTCCCCACGCGGTTCTCCTCCGCGAACCCTGCAGTCGCGGTTTCAAGTACGGCGTACACGCGCAACCGCGTCTCGGACGTCGAAGGATGCAGCCATCGTTGCTGTCTCCTTACCTCCCTCCATCCCCGCTGCTGCCTCACCGTACTCCAGCGACGGAGCTTCCTTCCTGGAACGATCCTCACGCTGGCGGCTGCAACAACGCCACCATAACAGAAACAGAGCACGCACCGATGCCCACACCCGATGCCCACACCGAACATGACCCGCCACTTGGGACCAGCCGGCCGACCAGAAGTGGGCGTGGATGTCGCCGGATTATCAGACACTCCTCCTCCTGGAGCCGGCGCCGGAGCCGGCAAGACCACCACCTCGGGCTTGGGCGGGTCCCTGAGCGGCACCAGCATCTAAGTGAACGGGTACACGGTGGAGTTGTCGTAGAGGCTGTTGGCGTCGAGCACTGCACGGCCTGGTAGTCGGCGTGGAACCGGTCGGCGACGGTGTTCGAGTCGTCGTCCACCCCGAGGAGGTACGTGACCAGGTACCTGAACCCCGCCGCGGCCTGCGCCGGCGACGGGCACGCGGAGGGAGATGTCGGGGTACAGGTCCATGCGTCGTGCTGGTAGTAGTAGTAGTGGTGCCCCGCCGCCGCCGTACACGCGCAGGGGACCGGGACGAGGAGGATCCCGGCGTCCGCGACCGGGTTGGCGACGGGCACGGCGTTGGCGGCCGCGACGACGGTCGCGGTGGCGTTGAGGAGGTAGGAGACGGTGATGGGCGAGGAGTAGGGCGCGGCCGAGCGGAAGGCGAGGTAGGCGGTGCACGACGACCGCGGGGAGGCCGTGGCGTTAATTGCTTTTGCTGCAGGTGTAGCCCAGGACGGAGCTGCCGGTGTTGTTGGTATAGCAGTCGGTCTGCGCGTTGGCTTCGTACTGCTGCTGCGCCGCCCCGAGAGGGAGCAAAGCCAGCAACGCTGCCGGGATCAGCAGGCGGATGCAGATGGAGAACATGGCTGATGGGCGTTCCGCACGGCCGTGGAACGGGAGACGCGTCGCCATGGTTTGCTTTGCCGGGCAGATGGTTGGGGATTGAGGCTGGGGCCCATCATACCTACCTGGAGAGGAGAGAGAGAATCAGGGCACTTTATGGCACCCCCAGCCGGAGACCACAAGTCAATGTTGACCCAAAGTCAATCGATCTGATCAGGTTGGTCTGGTCATCCCGTCACTAACGGCTTTGACTGACCCGATCTGAGTCTAGCTCTGCGGTTCGATCATGAAAGGCCGCTCTTTATTCGGAAGCCATGCCTCCGTACGAGTGAGTTGCGAGTGCCATCCTCGATCGTTCGTCAGTGCGTTTGAACAGCCGGTGTGCGACGCCGAACTACCGAAACGCGACGCTCTTCTCCATATGTGGCATGCTCAACCATTCTATCAGGTCATCGTCGACCCCGGTCTGTGCGTTGCCTGTTCGTGCGGAAGAGGGAACCGCGCGCGCCGTATTGTTAAAGTTTTTCGCTGACATCGACATGCCCTAATATGTTTCTCTTCTTCTAGACACCATTCAGCCTGAGTACATGTCTTCATCGGAGAATGAAAACGAAGCAAAACGAATTATGTGACCAGCTACGAGAAACAAACTTTAACGCGCTCTGATGACCCCCACTCGTAATGCAAACATAAAAAAGAGAGAAAAAAAAAGGAAATGTCAAGAATGGGATTCGAACCCATGCCCTTTCGGACCAGTACCTGAAACTGGCGCCTTAGACCAACTCGGCCATCTTGACTTTTTGAAATTCGTGCCAAGTGTGTTTATTTATTTTATGATGTGTTGAGCTTTCATGAAACGCCCAGGTCAGCGTTATGCCTCACGACTTTGATCAGAAAGGTGCTAAGAAATTCGTAAGACGCATTTCACGGACATGCAGAGCCGAATACGCATACACCGGTTGCTTTTGAAAACTGAAAGCACGCCTTCTGAGTTCTGAATGACTCGTGCTGAACTAGGCAAACATAAGCTAAAATGGAGAGGCTTTTTTGTTTATTGCGAGGGGCTAAAATGGAGAGGCTGAAGGGTCAACAAAACTAATGGCGGGGACATCCGATAAAATTGAGACATTTTTTCCCCCTGCTGGTATGCACAAAGGCAGACGAATGAAACACAACGTTTTCTTCTTCTTTTTTGTTTAGCCAAGAAACAACAATTTAGACAATCCTTTTCAAATTCTTCCCATCTAGAATCTTTTTGTACTTCGTGTGGAGCAATGGTCAATCCCAAAAAATAACTGAACCTATCAAACTTATCCTTCTGTGCAATATTATTTAATCGCTTCATCCTTCCCTGCGACTGCGAGGGCTGTTCACGCCGTTCGATCACTCGGTCACCTCTTGGATGGTGCTGAGCACTCGTTTCATCGCCGGCCGCGCCACCACCGCCAATTTCTTGGCATTCCTCGTCGGACTCGATGAAGCAGCCGTCTCGAAGCCTCCGAGAGTTCTCTGGTTGAGCTTCTCGTTAACTTCGCCGTCGTCGTCGTAACCACTCGCCGCGCGCGCCGGCACGACGCGCACCTTCTTCATTCCAAGGCCGCGACGTGGCCGCGACGCCCTCGCCGCCAGCGCCTCGCTCGCGCGCACGGCGAGCGCGGCCATGTCGGCGGTCGAGAGCGGCTGGCCGAGCATCGCGGCGGGGAGGACGAAGTATATCTGCCCGGGGCGGAGCAGCTCGTCGCCGCCGAGCGCCGGCACGTCGGCGTCGAAGTAGAGCGCGTCGGAGCTGCACACGAAGAAGCGGCCCGCATTGCCGCCGAGCACGTCGGAGACGGAGA
This sequence comes from Eragrostis curvula, assembly GCA_007726485.1. NCBI lineage: Eukaryota > Viridiplantae > Streptophyta > Magnoliopsida > Poales > Poaceae > Eragrostis > Eragrostis curvula. The sequence continues at coordinate 5,529,849 of CM017441.1, read as the reverse complement.
CGGGGGGAGATGATGTTGCACTTGGTGGTGGCAACTCCCTCAGCGAGCCGTCGGCGCCGATGACCCGGGCCGGCGCCTGAGCAGGCGCCGGCGCCGGCGGCTGTTGAAGCGATGCCCTGCTCCGGTGGTCGCTGGAAAGGCCCTGTCCCATGAAACGTTTGGTGTACACGATTGGATGGTTTGTGAGTTTGGAATGGAGACGAGTTGACCGGAACGGACGCGTTTATATAGAGGTGGCGCCGAAAGTGGAGGAGGGAAGAGACCGACGCGAATGGAGAAAGGTCTTCGCCGTTAGTGCGGTTTCGTCCTTTGGTTCTTCTGTTATTATGAACTTGTAGTCAAACTCAAAGTTGATGATTTCCCAGCTCAGCGTTACAGGACACTTCTTTTCATCAAAGTATTTTTTTTTTCTTGCGAGGATTTTCATCAAAGTAATTTGTGAAGACTGTGATGCTGCATTCAAGTGGAGGGAGCATGCTTGTAGAAAGAATGGTTTGTAGGATGGTTAACATGACAATGCACATTCCAGAAATTTGTCAAATGTTTTCCCCTTTATCAAGTTTGGCATTTTTTTTTTGACCAAACAAACACTGCAACTGCTTCAACTGGACTCAACCGTACAACATAAGGAAATTCCAGTGCCACCGTACAACACACGACGTTGAAGAATGAAGAGTGGAAAGCTAGCACCCCGACCGAGCCTAACCTCTGCTCCAAGAAAGAAGAAACTATAACCCTTGCCGCCCGGCAAAATACCACATCTACATGGACCAAGCCGCAAACCCGGAAGCACAAGCCAAGCGAAACAGAGGCAAAAACCAGGGGCTGGGGCCGGCGCGTTGGCGCTGACGCGGAAGCCAAAACCAAGCCCCTCCCCGCACGCCGTTCGGATATGTTTACGACCGGTTCGCTTCAATCGGTGCGACCGGCTCGTGCCCCCGTCACGCACGAAACGGAAACCGCGGGGTCTCAAGAGGTCGTCGCCTCGGCCGCTCGCTTTTTGTGCCGTTTCGCTTGCGGCCGCCGAGCGAACGAACGCGTCGAGGCTGGTGGGCGCGTGCGCTCTGAGCAGGCAGCGCCGGCGGGTGCGCGTGGCGGCGTCCGCACACAACGCGACCGCGACACACTGTTTCCGTCGTCCGCGCGGGCTGTTCCGGTTTCGGAGTTCTCCCGTTTCGTCACGGAACGCGGGTGCGGTGAACTGCGCCTCCGCTTTTCCCGGTAGTGGGAGCAAGATCTCAAGCGTGCTCTTGAGATTTGGCTCGTTCTCGTCACAGGCGCTGATGAGTGATGATATCCTACATTCCTACTGTGCCGAGGCGTGTGGCTACTTGGCTTAGGCTGTGCGGCGGGGGATCACTTGCGAAGAAGCTGTGTGCTGAAACCGGTAACGTGAAGGGGGCTCCCAGTTTTTCATTTTCCATGAAGGGAACTCGCCGCAAACGTATGTGCGCTCCAGTGGAAGTTGGGATCGAATTCTCCGGCCGCCTGCAGCTTTGTTTATGCGGTCGAATCGGCAGCGAGGGAGCCTACCAGGCGAACCTTGTACCAGGTGCGTGCGTACGTTGAAGGGTTCACATGCCGAGATCCAGAGCCGAGCTCGCGTGCTCCGCGTGCGAGCACGCCTGTTCACGTTTGGCCCCCGCGGAGGACACAGAAATGAACGTTTTCGAGAGGACTAGGCCGTACACGCGTCGTACGTTTCCAGACAACTCAGCCAGAGCCAGTCATCAAATCGATGATGGCGGCATAAGGCAGATAGTCGGGTGTTAATGAGGCGGCCATTTTTTCTGAGCATCTTGGAAATTGAGGAATTGAGTGTGCTTTGATTAAAAAGAAAATTGTATGTTAGGCTAGTCTCAATGAACTGTTTCATTTTGTTGTTTCCTAGGTGCCACATAAGCACTACAAGATGAAATATTCTATTAAATTTATTCCACAATGCATCATTTCATTTTTGTTGTTTCCAAAACATACATGCAAGACACAAGTGTTATGGAAACAATGCAAGGATAGTTTCATCTAGATGAAACACCTTTCATCTCTCTCTTCCTTAACTTCTTGCCACATCAACAAAAATAGTGACATGACACCATAAACTCCCATTGAGAGTAGCCTTATCCTACTAAGATCGTGTTTGTGCATGTGTGTTCTTTAAATACTAGGTAGGCCTACCGAATGGAAATACAAATAAATCCAGGCCTTGACACACTCGTAGAATCTGGAGATAACGTGAACATGAAGTCCTATGGCGGAAGAAAGATTTATTTTTTGGTAACTGGTATACACATTATGAGAGTGCTTTTACTTCATCTGCACGTTGTTTACGCTTTCGAACTTTTTGTTATGGCTAGGAGCTGAGCGTAATTTAGTTGCTCTTGGGTAATGAAATTTTGAACTAAACCATATGCGGCTTCACAACAGTTAAAGCCAAATCTAAATTTTGAGGAGTAGGGGCATGTGTCCCCACCCACTTTTTATTTTATACAATTTTTTTTTTGAGTTTTTTTAGCTTCTAGAGAAGTAACATCACTTAATCTCATAGTAAAGTTTGTCACTGGTGATCAGACGCATTTTGTTGCATGTTTTAACCTTTCCGTACACTTCTTTAATTAAAGATAGATTTGTTTTCTAGCAAGCATGATGACGAAGTGCGTGGCTAGATCTACAGAGAGCGGAGGGCACTTGAATGAGGAGATGACATTAATACTTTATACTTCACGAAATGTAGGCGTTGGTATAGACA